>MU228515.1:2492527-2521161 GCA_018584345.1 Thuja plicata | reverse complement strand
ATTTTTGCTCTCACCTTTTGAGTAAAAACTGAGTTTCTCTTTTTCCTCTTTCACTCCATTTCTTGTGACAGGTTTTTGCATGCAGCTGGATCTTGGCGTGAATCTGATCTTTCATCAGATCCTACAAAGGATAGTTTCATTTTGAATAGAAAATGCAACCTTGGAGTAGCACAACGAAAAAAAAATGACCAAGAACAGACATGGAAAACAAACATGAACCAGCCACGCAAAACAGTAGGAAGCACGCAGAAAAAATGAAACACAACAAAGCAGAAAGGAAAAAAAATGAAAAACCAAAAAAAAAGCCCAAGGGCCTACCTTAACCTCAAAATGTCAAATGGAAGGACCTACAACTGCTTCATTCTATCACCTAAACACTCCAATAGACTTGATGAACACACCTCTGCACCTTGTAGCTCAAACATTTTTCTTAGAAAACAAATTGCTTTGCTCTATAGAAAAGTTCACCAGAAGGTAACTTGTTTGTGGTATGTGTAAAAATGACAAGGTAAAATGCATTAATTAATGCCTAGGAAATCACATTAATTACCAAAAGTAACTTCGAGAAACATGTTGGCAACTGGGATCTAGACCCACCAACACCTAATGGTCATCCCTCTTTCAAGGAAAATAAAATGATCACCGAGCACAAAAGATCCAGAATCACCCGCTTGGGAATGACACTCCGGGACACAGATCCCAGAAGAAACAAAAAACACAAAAGGGAGACCGACACCGGGTGGGACTAGAAGAGCCCAGAAGAAATGACGAACCAAGCCAAAAACAAAAAGAAAGCAAGGGAAAACCAAAAAGGGAAAAGAAGAAGGAAAAGAAAAGGGGGACCTGAAATTTTGTGCACAAAATGTAGGGAAGGGTATGCAGGGAATAACAAATGTTGACTCAGTGGGATAGATGCCTTGTGCATTTGAGAACTCTATAACTCTATTTGAAATGAAGGGGACCTTATCATCAGTAGAGAAGCGGTGTCACACCGTGACTCTAGAATCGAGGAAACTTGCTGAGATTTTGATATCAATTTCCTCCACTGTATGTGTCCTGGGTGTCAAAAAAAGGGATGAAGATAGAACCTATCTGGAGAGAAGATAGAGAATGCACTAACATAGAAAAAAACTGGCACCTTGCGAATGTTTCATATTTTCCTGGGATCTAGATCTTCCTGCCCCCGACTCCTTTATCTTCCCCTTTTTTTATTTTTTTATTTTTTAGAGCTGAATGGGAAAGGTGGTACTACTTTTACCAAGGTCCTCAAGCTTAGCTTGTTACCATGGAAATACTTCTTTCACTTCATCATCCTTTTGACTATTGAGCAGAGTGAGAAAATCTAGTCCGGGGAATTCGTCAAGTTATATTTTTTTTCTTAGGCACCCCTCGCAGAGAGTGCAGTCGATTTATCTTTCTCTGAGCCCCTTTAGTTCCTAGTATTTAAAATAACTCCCTTTGTCAAAATGGCATTCGACCTTTGTTCTCCTAGGGAGAAATGTCAATATCCAGATCAGAGAAGAACTCCCAACATCCAAACTCCCGTGTGCATAACTTCTTAGGATGAGGATAAGGCCAGACTCATTTACCATCTAGTTCCTAACAACTAAAATGCGCAATGGTAATTCCTCAACTTACGTGAGTGTTATGTAAATCATACCATTCCAAAAAGAGAGGTAAAAACACTAGTGGCACCCAAAAGAAAAGAAACCAAAAAGGAAGAGGAAAAGAAAAGGTAGACGAGACACCAAAAGTCCAAGGAAAAAAGCCCCCAAAACTATTTACAAGGGAGGGTGTGTTGGAGTGAGACACCTAAAACCTACTTAAAAAGGGTATATACACATGATACATCTCCCACATGGGAGTTTTTTCTTCCACCTTACTCAAATTAATGTTTAAGGAACTGTCGATTGACAGGCAGCGAGACAACTTCTCCAATTAAGGAACTGAGGTGGTATGTGCTGGCTCCACAAATTTTGGAAATATGTTAAGGTTCAAGCCAAAGTCTCTAGAACTTGGTATGTTTACCTTTCTTCTCCCAGGTTTAGTCCCATAATAGGACCAATTCTGAGAGTTGAAAATCCTTGAATTGGGCTCTTTTGTCAATTCAACATTTGACTGCAACTTGGTGATTTGCAAAATGTTCCAGTGCATGATCTCTTTTCTCTTCTAACCGTACTAGATTAAGGAGAAGCACCTCAACATTGTTGTCCTGATTGTTTAACTCTTGCATGAACTATAAGACCAAAATTTGTAGGTTCATAGGGAATACTGGATTTAGTCCATACACCAGATGAAATGGGGAAGTCCCCAAAGCGGCCTTGATTTAGATGCGGTCTGCCAACAAGGCAAACCTCTATTTTTTATGCCAATATAGGGGATTCCTTTCGATCTGGTGTTTGATTAAATCTAAAAGGTTCTTGTTGGTTTATTCTGCTACCCCATTGCACTGCAGGTAGTAATTACTAGAAAAAGTAAGGGTGACACCTCTATCATAGGCCCACTCTAGTAATTGAGCAGAGAAAAATGTTGGACCACTATCGCACACTAGAGAAAAGTCATTCTAAACCAAGTGACAATGTTGTCTTCAATAAAATGGATCACTACATCCATGGTGTTTTTTTTGCATGGTAAAGCCTCAGTCCATCAGGTGCAATAATCAGTGGCAGTTAAAATATATCGGTGGTTCGCTGTGGAGTTGGGATTTATCTCTCCTATAAAATCAAATGCCCATTAGGCAAAAGGTCTTGCCTCAAATACAAGTTAAAGAGGCATTGTTGGATTGTGCTCCCTTGAAGTGGTAGTTTGGTAGGTGTGACATTTCCTTACATGTGCATAGACATCTAAAAAAATAGGGGGCCAATAATATCCAGCCCAGATAATTTGATGAGTGGTAGCATCGGCCGACCCATGTCCAGTCCCAAAATGACCGTGGAATTCTTCTATCATTTTCATGGTTTGTTCTCGGTCAAGACACTAGAGTTATACGACTTCATAGTTCCTTCAGAAAAAGGTCCCATTTTTTATCATGAAATATACCCTCTTTAGTTGGAGAGCCCAACATTTACTAAGGAAGAGCACTTCTGGGCATTGGTTATTTAGCAGAAGGTGCACCAAGTCAACATACCAGGGGTCCTGAGTGATGGATTGCATGGTGTAGGTGTGGCATTTGATATGTGGGTGGGCTTGTACCATAGCTTTGCATAGCCCTTTCCCTCGGAAAATTTTCATTGGATGCATCTCTAGATCATATTCTTGGAGGATAGCCATCCACTTTCCCCGGTGCTCACCTAGTTCACTTTGAATTAATAAAGACTTGACAGCTTGGTTAAGGAGGATGGCATGCACTTTATTACAAAGGATATAATGTCAGAATTTCATGAAATCCTGGATGAGGGAAAACACTTGTTTCTCCAGAGGTGAATATCACACCTCGGTATTCTTTAAAGGGGAGCTCAGGAAAGCAATGGGTCGCTCTTCCCCTTCTACCTTTTGGGTCAATATGGCTACCACAGAGTGAGAAGAGGAAAAATAATATATATGAAATGGGAGGGAATAATCTAGGCTAGCTAAGATAGGGGCCTCTGTGATAGCCTACTTGATCTGGGAAAAATCTTGTTTTGCCTCTAGGCTCCACTCAATTTTCGTATCCTTTTTCATCATATCGTTCAGAGGTTTTACAACCTCGATGAAGCCATTGATAAAATGTCGGATAAAATTGATCTTCCCAAAGAAAGACCTCATCTCCTTCTTACTACCCAACATTTGCAGTTTTAGCAATGCTTCAACTCACTTAGGGTCAATAGATATACCCTTTTCTAAAATGATATTTCTTAGCAATTTTCCATCTGTTACTCCAAATATACATTTGTTTGGGTTGAAGGATTTTCCAAACCGGCAGCACCTTTCACAAATCTTAGCAAGATGGGTTGGGTGATCACGTATCTCGAGAGAGAACACAGTTAAATCATCCATGTAGATGATTATACATTTGTTGACTAAGCCTTCGAAGGCTATGTTCATGTCTTTCTAGAATGTGGCCCTGGCGTTAATCAACCCGAAAGGCATTCTTCTGTAGGCAAACATTCCCCACTTGGTGGTGAATTCCACTTTGGCTCTATCTTCAAACTTAACCATAACTTGATTGTATCCAGAGTATCCATCTAGAAAGGACATCATATGAGAGCCGTTAACAATTTGTAACACCCCATCCAGTGAGGGGAGGGTGTGATTATCTTTCTTTGAGGCTTTGTTTAGATTCCAGAAGTTGACACACAGTGGGATTTCCCCATTCTTCTTTTGGACTGGTACTAGATTGGCCACTTATGTGGTATGTCAGATTGGGAAGATTATCCAGGCGAACAATAGCTTCTAAACCTCTTGATGGATAAGAGGCTCAATTAGGGGATTGACTAGTCTTTGTTTTTGCCAGAACGGCTTGGCGTCCGACTTTAGGTGGATGGTGTGTTTCATGATAGAAGTATCATAGGTCTTGAGATCTTCATATCCCTAGGTGATTACATCAATATATTCTCAAAGGACCACGAGAATCTTCTTTTTCTCTTTGGGAGAGAAAGAGGTGCCAATATGGATGGTCTTTTCTTCAACGCCCATCCTGATATTTACCTTTTCATATGTTCCCCCATCTAGGGTTTGGGATGCTCTATCCTAATCTTGTGAGTTAGAGTCAAATATCCATTCAAGGGAAACCATCCCATTAGGGATGGTTTTGGTAGGTAGGTCGAGGATTTCATCCTCATTTTCTTCTTTCCCGGTATCGTCATGTTTTTCTTCCTCCATGATCTAGTCTTTGAAGACAACAATATTTTCCTTGAAGGTGAGTATATATCTATCATCTTCAAAGACCTAAAGATTAGTTATATTATTGGGTATGGAGGGAGTGAGCATCATTTCAAATGAAAATCACCAGAGCCAGGAACCCGCCATAGGTTCTAAAGTATTGGCTAACACAGCTAATGCATCTGGAACATAATTCTATTTCTCGGGAATCACTTTGATACCAAAAGCATCAAAATCCTCAATTAAGCTTCACGTCTAGTTACGATAAGTGGTCAGTCATTTATTATGGTATGTGTATTGGGTCTGAATTTTCCAAACTATAAGTTCTGACTCACCCATTTCTCAGAGGCATGTGACTCAATTTATGAGAGCGAACAGGAGCCCAAGGACCAACGTCTCATACTCTATAACATTATTGGTGCAGTCAAACTATAAGCAATACGATTCCAGGAAAGACTCTCCTTGGGGGTTGATCAATTCCACACTGGCTCCACAACCATGTTTAGACTGGGATTCATCAAACTTAAGGATCTAGACATCACTATTGGCACATTGTGATTGAAAAGCTTGGGAGGGGGTCATGGTTGATTTGGGATGGGTGACAGGCTCAATCACATCCCCTGACTGAGTAGATATGAGGGCCAAAACATCCCCTGGAGGAGTCTCCACAAGAGGTTCCTCAGATGGTGGTCTGTTGGGTGCACTCATGGTTGGACCATTTTGGGTTAGGGCCTTGCCTCTGCATTGTTCTACTTGAAATTTTTCAAGGTAGACCTTGGCAGCATCTACACATGGTGCACATTTAAGCTCTGAATGGTTTTGGCAATGAACTCGGCACCAAGTGCTAGAGTGTAAGGAAGTTAGATTTGCCTTGTCCCCTTGGGATTTTAAATTCTATTTTAGCTTCATGATGAGGTCAAGGTTCCGTTGAGTGATGACAAGATATTCATTGAGTATCACTCTGCCTGGGATAAAATCTAAGGTCAGGATTTCTTTGGCCCTGTATAATCTAGGTTCTAATTCGGCAAAAGTAGTTTCGCTGACATGACCATAAACAGAGAGAGCCTACTTCATCTGAGGTTTGTTCTCTACCATAATTTGATTAGCTTCTCCTCTCCAAGGGAGCTATAGATGGGAGAAATTAGGTGAGATATATCCATTCAAGGATTTGGACAAATTTTGACTCAGGACATCTCGTAAGTTTTAGGGATGTCGACCACCTGGATGTCAATGACGCTCGATAGCTGAGGATCTTGTACTAACTGGACTGGGACATTTTTTATTTCTCCTGCCATTTTAATAGAGGTCTTGTCTAGCTGGACGACCGCTCCCTTGGATAGTGTGGGGGTCAGTCCAAGCTTCTTGCAAATAGATAGGGGCATGATATTTCCCGAAGCTCTGGAATCCACTAAGCAGTTGTGTAAGTTCTTACCATAAATTTTAAGACCGAGAAAAAAGGGAGGATCTTTTGCACTCCCCCAGAATATGGTTGCGTTAGCATCATCAAATGTCATAGACTTGGGCGGGCGGTCATGTGATTCAGAGTTCTCCAAGTACCGTAGGAGAGACTTTCTCTGCTCGGAACAACTAAGAAGGACCTCCATTAAGGTCATGGTGGTAGTAGTACCCTCCATCACTTTCATGATTTTAATCTTTCATTTAGGGGCCCATGGACTTTTTCCAATAGAGTCGCGTGTATTCATAGGCACGGGTCCTTTGGGAGGGGTAGATTAACATTCGCCAAAGGATCCAGTCAAAGATTCATAATTTGTGGCGGAATTGATGTTGTATGGGGACCCTTATTTGTTTGACTCTGGGTA
Organism: Thuja plicata; assembly: GCA_018584345.1. NCBI lineage: Eukaryota > Viridiplantae > Streptophyta > Pinopsida > Cupressales > Cupressaceae > Thuja > Thuja plicata. The sequence goes on along the minus strand of MU228515.1, from coordinate 2,514,541 downwards.
TTGTAGGGAGTCGTAGGGTTGGTAAAGGCATTAGATTTGAATTTTGGGATGGAGTCATTGAAGAAACCATATAAGATGGGTTCTTCCCTCTCTTCTCTACCATCACCAAAAAAGACGGTCTCACACGCAAAAGAGGAGAGATGTGGTTCAGCTGAGGATTCTAGAGGAGGAGAGTCTATGTTTTGTTTCCTATCGAACTGGGATATCAGGATGATCTTTTCTAGTGTGGCATAGTTTATCTCAAAATGCAAACTAGTTTCGTGCAGCCTACACTAGGATGTCAAGGGCTAGAATTCAGCAAGTTGCATGGAATAACTAGGTCCTGCGCCTCCTGGGTGTTAGGCTGACTAGGGGGATGCCCCATTTTTTGGTTTGTTGTTCTATTGTTGGTTGGGTTGAGTATTCTTGTTTCCACTATTGTTATATTGATTAAAGGGTTTGAAGTTGTTTGAACTCTGTTGTCCCAAAAATATATTCCCCTTTTGGGAGGGATTGGTCTTGTGGGATGTGAGTGGTCCCATTTTTAGCTATCACATATCAGTGATGAGCGATGAAACTACTTTCCGGAGGGATTTGACCTTAGTGGATAGCTGGGTAGTAGTGTCACAATGTAGTGACTAGGGTGGTGAGGCAAGTGTAGAGGTACTTGCCACTGCTAGAGGTGAGCCTCTAGATGTTGGCATTTGGAAGAAAGGTACTCCAGACAGTGGGGGTACTGTGGGTTGTTGTTGTGCCCAGGGAGCATACACCAGGTTTAGAGGATTTTTGATGGGGGGTGGGATAAACATAGTGGGGCACCGGATTCATCGTAGGGGCTCCCACTAATGGATTGGGGTCATATCCTCCTAGGTAAGTTGTTCCCCCTGTAGCCACCTGGATTTGGTCTGCTCTGACTATAGACCCTATTTTCCCTAAGTGTGATCATACCCCCCAATTATGTTCAAATGACCTTGTTACTACTTGGCATAATTCTTTTGAAATCAATTTAATCTCCTAAAGTGATCAAATCACTAAGTTAATTACTTTTAGCCAAAATCAAAATCAATCAAATACATGGCTAAAATGATTAATTTGCTAGGAATTAAATAAAATCCTAAATCAATTGCCCACTTGCAAAAGAACCCATTCCCCTAGCCTAATTAATTTAATTAAATTGCCTATAGTATTATTAATTATTAAAAAGCAATTAAATGTTTAAATAATTAATATCCCTATTTTTGAATGAATTAAATAAGTTTTATTCATTTCATTAATATCCCCCTAAACCCCTAACCTTACCCACTTTAACCACTTTGACTCTAGGTTTGAACCTATCCCAACCCATTCACCCTTGCTAAATCTAATTCTAATCCTAATTCTGTCCTAACCCACCTCCTTATGTTGTCACATTCCATTAAGGAATGATTGACTCCACCCACTTGAGAAAGTCAAGGAATCTCATGATTCCTTCCCTCAAGTCCACCTTCTCAAGCTTGACTTGTAACCCTACCCATGCCTCTTAAATGCTTGCATTTAATGCATTTGCCTCCACCATGCCTCATTAATGCCCAAGGCATTAATGCCTCTTACACTTCATTAATGAGTTTTTCAACTCCATTAATGCACCTTGTCCCCCCTCTCTCTCCTCATTCTTCTATAAACAGAAGGTGTTTTTGAGCACAAATAAGCCCATATTTAGAATCAAATGCATTGTTATTCTGTTAGAATAAACATAGATTCATATCATATTTCAGATTTCATGTTCATGCATTGTTATTTTCATGCTTTTTAGAGCTAGAATGCATGCTTAATGGTTAAATAGTTTGTTTTTAACTTAAATCTTTCATGATAAGTCATATATGTCACTTGTAGTAGCATAATCTAACAGTTATTATGTTGCTTATCATATTCTTCTTAGTTAGGAAGCAATAGGTTGATTTTAGTTGCTTTATATGCTCATCTAACCATGTTTTCCACTAACGCAATCACCTATTGAAGTGTTGTGTCACAGGTAATAGGTGCAATATTTTACACACACACACCTAGACAGCATGTTATAAGGTAAACATTGACCGATACCATCGGGAGCTTTACTCAAGTTCTAGGATAGCTCTAGGGCGAGGTTGTAAACTTTAGCTAGGGTATCTCTATCGTTGGTAGTGGTGGTTCTCCAAAGAAGGGTAGCGACAAACAGGTCCAAGGCGTTAAGGTATGTTTGGATAGTCACATCAGTAGATGGGAAGAAGGGTCACGTACACCTCTTCAAGGCTCTTTGGAATCGATGATTAAAGGTTGCTAGGGGTTCATTGTGCTCCTTCTAGATAGAGATAAACTGACTATGAGACCAGGTTGGGTCCACATGGACCCGGAACACCGTCAGAAAGGAAGTCTCCATGTCTTGCCAACTATTGACGGATGTGGTGGGTAAGTTCAAGTACCAGTTCAACATGCTTTCTCTGAGAGACAGCTGTAACATTCTACTGACCACATCCTCGTGTTGGATGCAATGTTGATTCATAGAATCTTTATATTCCTATAGGTGTTCTTCAGCAGTTCAAGGGCCTAGATTTTCATACTTGGGACATATCTTTTCCCGAGGCCAAGGAAGTTCATTGACAGTATTGGGGAACTGTTCGATGGGAGACCCAGTGTTATTGAAGTAGGTAGCCATTGGGATGTTAAGGTTAATAGTAAGATTGGTCCCTGGGATGGGTTGGTTAACCTGAACCTTCTGGGGGCCTACAAACACTCTCATCATGGGATGGGAAGGTTTCTTCTTCTAGTAGGTCCTCTTCGCTCGAATGGGAGGTCTGAGTTCCATGAACTCTCCTGGGTTAGGGATTGAATGCAATATTCTTTCGAATCATAGGGGTGAAAATGACCCTAATCTATGAAAAATATGACATCTAAAACTACTTCTTTGGCATCCCTTCGGAGGGGTGGTATCAACATTTTCAAGGGAGGATGAGCTCATGCCCTCCTTCTAGTATCAGTTTTTGTTGACAGGGCTTTTTGACAGTCTTCCCAATGGTAGATGAGTTGTCACCAAATATCAGAGTATCAGACAACTTTGCCTGAAGAGGCGTGTGAGAGAGATAGCTCTCCTTGCCTCTAAGCACCTAGTTATCAGGTCACGATAGTGTGGGCTTAGCTTAGTTGGACAAGTGACTGTTTATTTTGATGGGATAGCTGGTTTTGACTCATGGACCTCTAAAACTTTGGGGATAATGGGTTTCTTGCAAGCATGATTTTTATCTAAGAAAGAAATAGAAAAAGATAGGAGAGGGTTAGTGTAGATCTCTAACTATATCCATGACATGTGTTTTCTTAACATCAACAAATTTCCAAATAAAATAAACAACAAATACTTGATATACATGCAACCTTCAATAAAACATATATCAGTAGAAAACCAAAGTATTTCATTGAATCATTAAAGAACTAGAACAAAGGATATAAGAAAGCATACAACATGAGAAGTGTTTTGCTAACTTCAGGATCAGAAACAACACAGAGCTCAAAGCTGAATGGTGTTCCTCATTATTTCATTAACTTCAAATCTAGCTTCACTTGTAGTTACACTAGTGGCTCCAAGGGAGCATTAATCTACTCTGAACTTCTGAGAAAACAAGATTGCTAAAAGACTAAAATCTTGTATTACTAGTGGAAAACTAAATCATTAATTTTCCAACCCTTCAAATGGTGTCATACCTTGTATTTATAGAAATATTTAACTACCTAAGGAACTAACCATACGCTAGTTATTTATATTACATTATTTACAATCGGTACTACCTACGCTATCATAATTTTGTAATATAATACAATCATTTGAGAAGAGAAGAGAAGAAAGAAAGGAAAGAGCCCCAAGAAAACTACCATTAGAAAGAGTGTCCTTGTACTTACAGATGTGATGGATCTTCCTTAAGTGACCTGGGCCATACGCTCTCTTTAATTTTCTTTTTTACCTCGGTGACTTGGGAGAGTAGAGGTACGCCAGATAGTAAATGCTATAACGATGCCTCAAGGTTTGAGAGGTGTTTGTAGTGAACCAATAGATTAACAGTGACTAGTCACGCCAAGAGGAATAGCTATGGACCTGGAAACATGTTGTATATAGTGATTGGTTAGCTCGAGAGAGCTATCAACACTCATCACTATAAAGAATACAAAATTAGGAACCTAGAGTCCGGGATCCAAGAGCTTACGCTCAAATAATAAAGAATGAGACTGTATACAACTTCTGCTAAAAAATCCCCAGAGTTTAGGATATCTTACTATCCTTTGAATTTTTCATATGCCTCTAGAATCAGGAGGATGCCATCTTCCTCTATATCCTTCAAGAAATCTTGACGGTCCATCAATCCCTCAAAATAGAGGCTGATACTTTTGTCCTTATCTTTTAGTTCCACAGCCACCTTGGCCGCATCGTGGGATTTGAACAACACTTGGGAGAGTTCCACCATGGTGGCGCCATTAACATTTCCCCTAGATCATAATTGAGCCTTGAACGCCTCATCAAACTTACCAATTACAGAATCAATGAGATTATAAGTCGCGGGGCTGAGACGATCAACCGATGAATTTTTTTGGATGAGGGTAGCATACTGATCTTAAGGAGTCCAGACCACCTACAATTGTTATTCCAACACTCATACCAGTTGCTTGCCAGTTTTAACTTTGAATGCAAGTCTAGAGTATTGAGTCTAGAGGAACCCATATGATTCATCCCCTAGAATTCCTGTATTTATTAACTCATGATCCCCGAGATCCAAAATCTCTGATGAGGTATCTCTCCAATCTTCATATTTCTTGATCTCTCCCTGCCACTAGGGAATGGTGGCCTCTATGTGCTTTTCTAACTCATTTACCCAAAACAATTCTGGGAGAGACTCGGACAGGAAACTTATTACCGCCCCCACCTGATGAGTGTTCCACTCATCTACCGCTAACACCTTCTTCTTCATGATTTTCATAGTATCAACATCACTCAGTGGTAGCAGTGTCCAGGGAACTAAGGGACCGACTATTTCAGAGGTGAGGGGGTGCACTAATTTTGTCAAAATTCCCAAAAGGTTGGCATTGGCTTCTTTAAACTCTTGGATCTTATGAGACTATTTCTATATTGGGCCCGAAGAGCCTGGCCCGCTTCACTTAGGAGGTCTAGTTCCCCCTGTTGATTTATTTTTCCTAGAGACACCTCCATGATCATGTATTCTTTAGCAGCTACCACAAAATCATCTTTTCCTACTAGAGGGGTGGCAATTTTCACCACAACATTTCCATCTAGGGCCCTTCTAGTGCTGTGAAGGGTACGAGCCTTCTTAGGATTCTTAGTAATTTGGCCTTTATCCAACATCTTGGTAAGTGATAGTGGGGCCATGATAGTAGTTGGGGATTTTATTTCCTGGTCTTCCACTAACCACTATGGTGGGGCAGCTGGTCGACCCATCATCATCATCCTTGAGCTTGAAGTGTTCCCAAGGTTCAATTCAAGTTCCCCCCCGGGCGTATTGTATGTTATATCAATGGGGTCCTTGTCTGTGTGCTCTTTATCTCCCTCCCCATCACCCTCCAAAATGGGTTCTCTAGTGGACTAGGAGATGGAGCAGGTAAAGGTAGATCATTGAGATCTACCTACTGAAAGATGGCCGCAACTTTGTCAGTTTTTGTATCTGGTGGTGTGAGCAGATTCTGATTACTGGTTAAGTCCAAGAGTGCAGCGTTAGAGGTTACAGTTTCTCCCGAAGGTCCAGTTCCCTCTTTAGCCGGTGCTTATTCTACAACTGGGTCATTCCCTTATTATTGTGGCACTTCCTGTTCACCCTTAGCTTCATTAATCTGGGGCCCACCTTCTTCATTGGCCACCACATCTTATGGCCCTATTGACTCAAGTATGGGGACTTCAACTTCTTGTCCCATTGTCTCTTCTATGGCGTAGTCAACCATACCTTATAGTTCTTTGAGATCACCCAGCTGGAAGAATTCAACATTGATATGTGCTATCTCTAGGGGACTCATTGGATTATCCTCCTTTTCAGAGGAGGAGGAGGAAGAAATCACCTCAACCTCAAGTACACCTTCAGGCTCTGGGCCTAGATTATTGCTCTGTAGAGATCAACATGCCTTTTGTTTCTTTCTCCTTTTGAGTGGCACTTCAGGCTCTATAGCTATCGTTGTTTTTGAAATTTCCAATTCACATACTACACTTAATAAAATAGCCAAGGATGGATACCCTCCTAACAAGGGATAGGAGCCTACATGAGTAGATCAAAGAAAAAAATTCACTCTGGAGTTTTCTGCATCCATTAATTTCTGGGAGTGCTCCAACTTCTCACCCAATTACTCCATCAGGGGGCCAAAATGGGATGTGAGACCTGAGGTGGGGTGCCAACTTTCTTCTTTCCATGGGCTTTGGATTACTCTGGGGCCTAGGAACTTGAACCTCCCAAAAAATGCTTGTTCGAATGGATACTCTTCAGGTAGACCTTCTTGAAATACAAGTGCCTTCACTCAATTACTACTCTCGAGATGGCCACGATGTCCAAAATTTCCAGTGTATCCCAATCCATCGGAGGGAGGTCCATCTTATCCACACCTATTTCTTTATCCTCAGGGTCCTCTGGGGGCCCAGTGCTTGAAAAATTCTGTGGGAATGTATGGAGCTTGAGCTGTTCTATCATCCCTTTTGTTATCCTAGTGTAGTATCACTTCCGGACATTGTAATTATCCTAGAAGTTGACCCAAAAATATTCTATGTGTCTAACATGGGGGTTCACCCCCTTTGGCATCAACCTTGCCAGTCACCCAAGGGGATCATAATCCTTGTGATAGAAATAATATTTTTCCAAGTTAAAACTACTTAACTCATTTTTGGCTCCCTGGGTCACGGCTAGGGAGCAAGAGTGTTCTCCGCAAATAAAAGGGAATGTTGGGGTGGTAACTTTCTTTGTGGCAGCCAAGACATGAGCCTCCAAGATCTACCCGCAGAACTCTAACAAAACTACCATGTCCCCACAGTGTTTGGGTAACAGGAAGGGTTCCCCAGAGAAGACGGAGACCCGAATGTAAGTGTGCCGGGAAAACTGGATGAAGTATTACCCCCGCACACCAACCAGGCCCATGGCCTGCTGAGATAATCTATATCCCTTATCACTAGTGATCGCCTTGACCTCATGAAAGATGAAGGCGTCGTTGACTCTAAAAAAATGTGGAAGCTCTGGTCCCACTGAATCTAGGGGAGTGGTTCCATGGAGAGATTTGACCAGGTCCTTCCCTGAGAACACCATCTATTGTTAAACCTCGAATCCCCTAGGATTGTTGGGAAAGTGGTCAGAGGACGTAGGAATTTCTGTAGAACTTCCACTCTATGTTGACCCTCCTCATCTAGGCGTCTACATTTTTGACTTGATGATATCAATCCATTTAAAGTGAGCCTTGTTGGTGGTCATAACATATAAGAATTACTACATCTAGGGGAGAACTCTTGGGCATGTGGCTCCCCAAATATTTGACATAAGAAGATAATTCCCACCTGGATGGGCTCATTAAAGTTAGAGAAAGGAATCTCTATCTGCATCTTCTTGTAGTCCTAGCATGAAATTTTCATTGAAAGTGTGTTGAGGTGGTGACGGGCCATGTCTTCTGCATCCTCATACTGTTGGAGGGCCTCAGCCTTGGTGAAAAAATAGCTCCCGTGAATTGCAAGATATGCCACCCTTTGGCAATGGTGTCAAAATCCAATGTGATGATGGACACTGGGAATCTGAGGGGAGTAAGGGAAACCAACACAGCAGCCATACTGCATTCGCGATAACCCCTAGCCAGGATCAAAATTAGCTCTGGTGCTTGCACTGAGCATGGAAAACTAGCTACTTGAATGATTCTGGGTGTCGCTAAGCTAACTGAGATGGAGTCATTGGAGCGTCAAATTTGATTGATCATTTGAATAAGGCCCTACAATTTGGCCCAGGTGCCGACATCTATGTCGATGATCTCTTTAAGCGCAGACTCAATTCAGAAACCATGAATTGTCCCATTATTATTATATTTTTGAGTTAGCAGGAGCTTTTCTAATGTTCATTCTATCTTGTTCTTCTTGCTGGTGTCTGTAGAGACACTTGGGAGTTCCGAACTCCCAAGAGGTGAAGATCCTAAAGCCATTTCTTGCTTACTTTAACCTGTACCTACAAACCAAACAACCATCAGTACATAAACTTTGAAAGATCACAGATTCTGGAGGCCTTTAGAATAACTTCGCCTTTTCACCTAAAATAGAGAATCATTAGGGCATCCTAAATGAGATCATATGTCTAAAATTTTATACAATTTTAACACATAAAATGCTTCTCATTTACCAAGGATCGTGAACGATAACTCAAAAAGAGGTCGTGTGAGGTAGAAAAGGCCATATTAATTAACACACTTGGCTCTAACTTGAAAATATAGCAACTGCCAGGAATAAGATAGTTGGTCCCACTACCGTACTTTAACATGCGCCTGTCCACTCAGCTGAGTAATGACAAAATTGGACAGTTGTTCTAGTGCGAGTGGCATGAATGCCATTTGGGATGAGTTTTAAATATTTTTTTGTGGGAACTAATTTTTACATTCAGGAAAAAAGGACAAGGGAGATATAAAATTAATGGCCTGCTAACGAGCTCACCTCTACGATTGACACACCTACCTCCTCCTCATCCAAGGCATCACCAACCAGGGTGGTGAGCCTAGTTATTGAACTGACATGGTCTAAGACCTTATAAAGAATGGGGATGACAATGGGTCTTTTAGGGACAACTCCCCTAACACCCAGCTAGGAAAACAACTTCAAAAACACTTCATTTCTAAGTAGAGGGCAAGAAAACAAAGCACTGCAAACTCACAAAATTTACAAACAGGGCAAAACCTACAGTGAGGTACTACAGCTCACATACTCAAACCTACAGATCCACTAACCAAACTCGCAGAAAACACCCTACAGACTCTACCATACGGAGCACCTAAAAGCTATTCATAGAATATAAAAAATATACAAGAAACCTAGCCAAAACTTGACAAATTTATAGACTCCCTAGCGGGAAGCGAGTGATATTTACAGCCCAGGAGGGTGAGCACCTTTCCTTCTGAGTTGGACGACTATGAAGGGAAGAGGAGACACTAGAATCAAGGATAGTGTCATGTCGAACAGCAGATGCAACCTTGGAGCAGAAAAGCGGAAGGAAAATGACCAAGAATAGACATGGAAAAAAAACATGAACTAGCCACACAAAATAGTAGGAAGCACATAGAAAAAATGAAACATAGACAAAACACAACAAAGAAGAAAGAAAACAAAAGGAAAAAAAGAGGAAAATCCCAAGGGCCTACCTGAACCTCAAAATGTCGAACGGAAGGACCTACAACAGCTTCACTCTATAACCTAAACACTCCACCAGACTTGACGAACACACCTCTACACCTTCTAGCCCAAATGTTTCACTCAGAAAACAAATCGCTTTGCTCTCCAGAAAATTTTTCTAGAAGGTAACTTGTTTGCGGTAAGCATAAAAATGACAAGGTAAAACACCTTAAGTAATGCCTAGGAAAGTGCATTAATTACCAAAAGTAACTTTGAGAAACACATCGACAGCTAGGATCCGGACCCACCAATGCCTAACAGTCATCCCTCTTCCGACGAAAATAAAACCATCATCGGGCACAAAATATCAAGAATCACCCACTTGGGAATGAAACTCTGTGACATAGATCCTGGAAGAAACAATGAACACAAAAGGGAGACCAAGACTGGGCGGGACCAGAAGAACTCGGAAGAAACAAGGAACCAAGCTAAAAACAAAAAGAAAGCAAGGGAAAACCAAAAAGGGAAAAGAAGAAGGAAAAGAAAAGGGGGACCCGACATTTTGTGCACAAAATGCAGGGAAGGTTATGCAGGGCATAAAAAATACCAAGTCTCTTTAAAAGGCAACCACTAAAGCATCAGAAGATCAAAATAATGAATTTTGGGGATTATACTTTGATGGTGCTAGAAGAAGACATGGATCTGGTGGTGTTACAATTCTTGTCTCTCCAAAAGGTGAGAAATACTATACAACCTTTAGATTCAGTTTTTCTTTCACAATAAATATTACTAAATATGAGAGTTTGGTGAATGGACTGGATTGGGCTAGAAAGAGAGGTATTAAGGCCTTAAAGGTACATGGTAATAGTTAATTGGTTTTCATCCAAGTGAAAGGGATGAGTGATACCAAAAATGATACAATGAAAGCCTACAAGCATAGAGTTTGGGATGCAATAGAAGTTTTCCATGCTTTCAACATTATTCCCATCCTTAGGAAATTAAATTAGAATGTAGATAGGTTACTAGTTGTTGGATCCCAATTTTATATCCCTAATAATATTTCAGTACGAAAGGATCAACAACATGTCAATATTATTGATAGGCCTTCCATCCCTAATGATGATGTTAATTGGCAGGTGTTTGAAAATGATGAGCGAATTATGCAATTCTTGTTTGAAGAAGATTTTTTCTCAAAGCATAATCAGGAGCATGTTGATGCAGAATTATGATGACCAAGTGGTGCAACTGAAATCCAATAAGCTGCCTAGGGGACTAGTAACCTTAGAGTCCATCTTCAATAAAGATGACCAAGCCAAAAGGAATAAGACTAGATTGGTAGGTCAGCAAGAGCATTACACTGATTTAGAGCTTGAACTGGGTAAAAGCTTAAATTTTGGAAAGGTAAGCACTAATTCAAAGAAGCAGGCTTACATCAAATTGTTTCAAGAATTTAGTAGTGTCTTTTATTGGCAGTATGTGTTGGAAAGTGATAGTTTTGGTATGGTGTGAGATACTTATGGGTTGTCATTTATGGCAACACATCTATTATATTGATCACTTGGAATGAAGTTCAATTTTAGAGACACAGTCTTCAAAATGACTAATTTACAGAAGCATAAATACAGAGTATAAAAATATTGTTTTAGACAGAGAAGATCGAGTACAACGTTTTATGACTCACAATCTTAGAGGAAGATGCTATGGAGTATGTATGACCTCTACTTAAGATCTATTTGCTTTTGGATATGATTACAGCAAGTTAGAGAGATTTGAAGACATGTGTAGACAACAAAACAATGTAACAGAGAAGTTGAACAAGTAACAAAAAAAAATTTGTAAGATCTGTAAGCTCAATTGACCCCTAACAAGGTGTTTTATACCTTTAACATGGTTGTTATTCCTTTAACAAGGAAATTTACTATGTAATATGTAGCTCCTAACAGGGTTAGGTCTCCTTACATGGACACTATAATTTAATGCATGTTTATGGGTATCATCCCCACTGGGGTTTTCCCATTGCCAAGATTTCCTCGACAACAAATAATGGTGTTATGATTTATGTGTTATTTTCTTATGTTCTTTTCACTTTTGTAAGCTTATGGTTTATTTTTAATTGGTTTAAGTTTAATTTTAAGTGTTGTAATAGTGACTCACCCACCTCTCAGTATTACTCAATCCTAACAATTGGTATCAGAGCTATTGTCCCTTGAAGAGAAATTTTAACAACTTAAGGGTGATCAGAATGGATTTAGAAAATTTGCAAGAGAATTTTAAAGCAGCACTTGAAGACCTTGATAAGGAAAAAGTAGAAAATGGTGACTTGAGATTCAATTTAAGAAAAACTGAGGGATTCATCAAGAAACTAAAGGATCGGCTTGAACTTTCCAGAAATCGTAGATAGGATCTTATGGTTCAGATAAAATAAGATTGAGATAATGATAATTCAGATCAGATAAAGCAACTTGAACAAGAGAATGATACTTTGAAGCTTGAGAATGAGACAATAGCTAAAGAGATCCAAAAAGAAAAGAATGGTAAGAATAAGACTAAAGAAGCTTTGAAATATGCTAATATTCTGATGGGACAAATGAAGATTGACCTTGACCATTACAAGAACAAGTATCTAGAATTGGAGAAATATAATCAGATCATAAAAGGTGAACTTGTTGAGACAAAGAAACACATTGAGAAAATTCACATGAGAAGTGATTTGATTGATGAACAGAGAGATAGACAGAAACCTAAAGGTGATATAACTAGTATTGGCTTCAATGAAGCTGAATGTTCTAAGAATCAAGAATAAAAATCTGATGTGAAGATTGATGGAGAAAAATCTATTCTTGAAGAACCTAAAGAACAGATTAGACCTTTCGGAGGTAGATTTTTTGGATGTAACAAGTTTGGACACATGAAGAGAGATCTTCTAGGTTGGAAAGAACTACTAAAACCCTTCCACCTTGAGAGATTGAGTAGGTAATTAGTACACCTTCTACAATAATTGATGTAACCACCCCTTCACCACTATAGAAGACATCATAGGAAGAGATAGTAAAGCTAGTACCTCGGAGAAACACAAGATCCACTAAACTAGATTCACCTCCAAAGGAACAAAGGACTGAAGGAGAAGAGAAGAAAACCAAAAAAGAGACAACAAGTGACATACATGTATGGAAGCCTAACTTGAATATGTTGGAGAAGAGAGCTATTGAGAAAGGAAATCTTTTTTTAGTGAGAAAATACTATGACAGGTATGAGGAATTTGATAAACTAAAGATTGAAGACATAGTAGTAAATCATTTACTTATTTTCAAAAAGAATGTGATAGATTTAGAGGGAAGTATACCTAAGGAACTATATGGTAGAATGGAAATTAGAAGACATATTGTACACATTGAAGATGAGGCTATTCGGAATTAAGCTATTGATGACATGTTTCCATTAGTTTCAATACAAGGGAGAGAGAAAGAATATTGGGAGCACTCAAACCCTATTGAGAACCAAAGCAAGATTAGTAAAAATTATGGGCAGGAAATATGAAGAAGTCCTAGAAGAGACTCAAAAGGCACTAGATCAGATACTTATGATTGATATTCTTGAGAATACTCCACCTCCTAAACATACTACACCTACACCTATAGGAATTGGTTAATGTTCTAAGGAAGCTCAGGTAAGTGTTGAGAAGAGCGAAGATGTCATGCAACCATATTTCTATGTTTCTGGTGTGCCTGTGACCCTTGACACTTCACTTGATGAGAAGGACCCATTTACAAATAAATATTGATAATACAGTGGTAGATGAAGTGGAAGAACAGAAAGAGGAAGAGCAGAAAGTTGAATCTGAACAGAGAAGTGAGATAGATGCATCAAAAGTAGAAAAGGAAAGAGTTGAGGAAAACAAGAACCTGACACATCTACTACTCTATTGTTGGAAAGTAAGGATAAAACTTTAAGTATTGATGTTGACAGTATGGATGAGGATGAATTTATGAGACTATCTTTCACAACATTCACAAAAGCAAAAGAAATATCTAAGAAGAGAGGAGATAAGAAGACTAAGGTAATCACTAGAGAAGACAATACCATGAACAAAATTCTCCCAGTACCTATTATTTTTCAAGGAAAGGATGAAGCAAAAACTATGTTTGGCACTAGATGACTTTGATAGTCACTATGAGTCTTTAGTGAAGATTGCTGAAGAGAAGGAAGAGAAGAGTTATCAAGAGAAGAAGTTGAAGGAAGTTTTCCAATATATTTCATGAGAATTAGGCATCTAAGAGAAGCTACATCAAAGTTCTGAATTTGTGTCACACATGGAAGGAAGCTATACAGGTATTGTATAAATCCTATCAGACATATTCAGAATATTGAAGATATTTTAGCAATGAAAATGAGTACACTAAATAGTATGATGAACAGTTGTGAGACCTCCTCACAATATATATTAGAGATGGACAGAGAAATAACAAAGATCTAGGACAAGATGAATGTATTGGATATTGAGAAAGGGAGAGTTATGACAAGATTTGGTCAGTTGAAGAGTCTAATCACTCCTAAGCTATCAATTCTTGAAGTTCATTTATTTGATATGGAGAAGACTGTAGAGTCATTGACACATTATATGCCCACAGACCTAAAGGCACCCGAGACATCATCCTATGCACTGAATGGACTAATTCATGTTAGTCAGTTGTTGATTGATACATAGAACACAAAAGTGAATATCATGGAAGATACCTTATAGGATGTACTTAAACTGGTGAGCAAACACTAAATTCTATATTTTTGTAAATTTTGGATGCACCTTTTTCATTGTTGTCAAAGGGGGAGAAGAGAAGAAAAATGAATTAAGGAGAAAATCAATGTGTGTGTGTGTGTGTGTGTGTGTGTGTGTGTGTACAATGTGAGAGAGAGAGAGAGAGAGAGAGAGAGAGAGAATTTTTGTGTTGGGACACTTAATCATTTTTTGCTAAGTGTTGTCATCAATGCCAACAGGAGAGATTGTTGGAAAGTGATAGTTTTGGATATGGTATGAGATACTTATGGGTTTTCATTAATGGCAACACATCTAGTGTATTTCTCGCTTAGAATGAAGTTTGGTTTTGGAGACACGGTCTTCAAAATGACTAAGTACAGAAGCAAAAATACAGAGTATAACATTATTGTTTTGGACAGAAAAGATTGAGTATGAAGTTTTATGACTCGCAAGCTTAGAGGAAGATACTGTGGATTATGTATGACCTCCACCTAAGATTGATTTTATTTTGGAGATGATTATAGTGAGTTATAGATATCTGAAGACATGTACAGGCAGCAGAACAACGTAACAAAGTAGTTGAACAAGTAGCAATGAATCAAGGAGTATGTCGTGGACTCCTGGAAAGCTAAGTTGGATTATGATTTTGGATAACCTATATTTTGGTTATGTAAGAGCGGAAACTTTGTATTTAGTCTTTAAATTATTAATTCTATTTTGTATTGAGAGCTGACTATGTAATAATAATTAAGAGAGCTGACTTGATGATGAAAGATGTGTGTGTGTGTGTGTGTGTGTGTGTGTGTGTGTGTGTGTGTGTGTGTGTGTGTGTGTGTGTGTGTATGTATGTATATATATGTATGTATGTATGTATATGTATGTATATACATGCATGTATATATATATGTATATGTATATGTATATATATATATATATGTATGTATATATATGTATATATATGTATATATATGTATATATATATATATGTATATATATATATATATATATGAAGACTTTTGTAAAGCGAAGAGATGGAATGATGAGATAAGGAAGGATATATATGTATGTGAATGGAAGATGCGAGAGTAGAGGTTGATAGAGATCATTAAAGAGATATGACTGGAACTATCTAAGCACCAAAGATGTTTTTTTTGTTCATTAATGACAACACTTTTTAACAAATGTTTTGTTGTAAGAGCTGTAAGCTCAGTTGGCCCCTAATAGGGTGTTGTATACATTTAACAGGGTTGTTATTCCTTTAACAAGGAAATGTACTATGTAATATTTAGCTCCTAATAGGGCTAGGTCTCCTTACAAAAACACTTTACTTTAGTGCATGCTTGTGGGTACCATCCCCATCAGGGTTTTCTCTTGGCCAGGGTTTCCTTGACAACAAATAATGGTCTTATGAGTTTTGTGTTATTTTCTTATGTTCTTTTCATTTTTGTAAGCTTATGGTTTATTTGGAATTGGTTTAAGTTTAATTTAAATTTTTTCAATACCGATTTACCCCACCCCCCTCTCAGTATTACTCAATCATAATAGTATGAATATCTCAAAGGGTTTCATCCAGCACTTGCTCAACACACTATAGAGCTAGAACCTAATTCTAAACCAATCAGCAAAAAGCTAAGGCTTGTCAATCATAAATGAGAGCCACTCATGCATAAGGAATTTCTTAAGATAATAGAGAGTGGTATCATATATCCCATTAAACATACTAGTTGGGTATCCAATCTTGTTTCTATTAGAAAAAAAAAAGGGGAACTAAGGTTATGTGTTGACTTTAGGGACCTGAATAGGGCATCCCTAAAAGATCACCACCCATTACCATCCATGGAGCATATTTTGTAGCATGCCTCTGGATCTGAATGCTTTTCATTGCTAGATGGATTCTTAGGATACTATCAGCTCCTAGTCAATAAGGAGGATCAATTCAAGACTACATTTATAACCAAATGGGAAAACATGGCCTATGAAAAGATGCCTTTTGGTTTGTCAAATGCAAGTGCCAATTTTCAAAAGGCTATGGATATAGCTTTCAAGAGCCTCATGTTCAAGTTTGTGTAAGTCTACCTTGATGATATCATTGTTTATTCAAAGCATTCAGTAGATCACTTCAAACATTTGAGGAAAATCTTTGAAAGGTGTAGGGAGTTTGGGATCTCCCTTAATCCCAAGAAGTTTGTGTTTGCAGTGTATGAAGGGAAACTTTTGGGTTATATTATTTCCAATCAAGGTATCACAATACAGCCTGAGAGAATTGTAGTTATTCTGGAGCTCCCCTTACCACCTCACAAGAAGAGTCTTCAATCCTTCATTGGTAGGATTAATTTTTTCATGCGTTTCTTGCCTAATATTGTAGATCTTTTGAAACCTTTGACAACCATGTTAAAGAAGAATACAGTTTTCTTTTGGAGTAAAGAAGGAAAGGCTAATTTCCAAGAAATTAAAGAGGCTCCTTCCTTGCTAAATCATGATTTTAGTAAAGACTTCATTCTTTATTCCTATGGAGTCTCTGATGTTATCTTTGCAATGTTGACTCAACAAAACTCTGAAGAATTGGATCAGCCTATTGATTTCTTTAGCAAAGTCTTGGAAGAATATGAACAAAGGTACTCTTTTATGGAAAAACATGTACTTGTTGTTGTGAAGAGCCTTAAATTTTTAGACATTTATTAACCCACAGTAAGGTACATTTGAGAGTCACTCATCCAAGTGTCAAAGAATTCTCTCTCTAAAGACTTGAATGAAAAAAGAGTTGGTTGTATAACCAGAGTTATGGAGTATGATATAGACATTTAGGTACCAAGCTAGTCAGAAGAAGAGGTCTTTGTGAGAAATTGATGGAGGATGAAAGTCTAGAAGATCAAGAACAAGTGAATGCATCCTTAGTTGTGCATTCAACAGAAGATCGTGATAGGGAAACAAGTTGGTTGCCAAACATGGTGCATTTTTTAAAGACAGGTGAGTGCCCTGTAAACCTAGATTCAGAAAAGAGAAGGTACTACAAATTGCAATCTATTCAATTTGTCCTGATTAATGAGGTCCTTTTTAGAAAGGGTCACAATGGTGTTCTCCTTATATGCATTGATTCAGAGCAAGTGGCAGATGTCTTACATGAATTCCATGATGGACCTTCTGAAGGTCATTTTTCTCTTAGGACTACTACTTTCAAGATCATGAGGGTTGGATATTATTGGCCATACATCTTTAAGGAAAATCATTCTCATGTGAAGAAATGCATGAAAGGTGTTATGCTTGCCGGAAAGGAGAGGCTTTTAGCTCTACCCCTCCAACCAATCAGGACAGACCAACCTTTTGTGAAATAGGGCATTAACTTCATAGGTCTAATTGACCCCCCATCTAGTGCAGGCCATAAATGGATAATGACTACAACTGATTATTTCACCCAGTGGACTGACGCCATTGCATTAAAGGAAGCTAATGAGATTGTAGCCCAAAACTTGTATGATGATATCATATAGAGGTTTGGAATTTGTGATTCAATAATATCTGACAATGCACTTGCCTTCACAGGTTTGAGAGTCATTGAATGGGCTTCCAAACATGGTATTTACCTTAACACAAGTTCCATTTATTACCCTCAGGGTAATGGTTTACCAGAGTCCACTAATAAGAATCTAATCAAGATAATTAAGAAGACCTTGTAGAAGAATCAAATAGATTGGCATTCCAAACTAAAGTCTTCCTTATGGTTAGGCATGGTCACTCCAAAAAATATCATTGGGAACTCTCCCTATATGCTAGTCTATGACAAGGAAGCTAAATTTTCCATCTCAACTATATTACCAGCTCTAGACCTTGATACTCAACTTGTCCTCTTTGAAGAAGGAGACCCTTTGCAGGTAAGATATGCTCACCTCATGGAGTTAGAAGAGAGTAGATACAAATATATGAAGAATATTGAGTTCCAACAGATACAAAAAAAAAAAAGCTCCAACAAGAGATATATCAAGGAAATTCAATGTTGGGGATATAGTCCTCAAATGGGATAAATTTAGATCTAGGCTTGGCAGGCATACAAATTTTGATTCATTTTGGGGAGGCCCATTTGTGATCACAGAATGTAAAGAGGACAATGCCTTCTAGCACACAACTCTTGAAGGAGAAAGCTTTCCCATTTCTTTCCATGGATTTTATCTTAAGCCTTTTTTTGAGGTGTGTCCTACCTTGTAATTAATTTTTGCTTCTTTCTGTTGTGCTTTCTAATTTAGTGTTCCTACTTTCCTCAAAGTGCTTGTGCACAGTTAGTTTGTTTCTTCTTATATATATCCTTTCCCCTATTTTGGCTTGTTGTTTCCTCCTCCTGTTTTTAATCATCCTGCTTCCCAAATGTCTCCTTTTGTGCTTAATATAGACTCCTTGCCCAATGAATGTCACAAGGCCACTAGTTTTATATGTCTATTAGGCTAACATTCAAAAGAAATTGCCAAAAATGTTACCCAAATTTCCCATCTTGTCAAAAATTGGCTACAAGTGGAGAAAATGAGGCTCCCACAAGGGTAGATCCCAGCTTGTATGATTTTGTCAAGGTTTCTAGCCTTTAATCTGATCTCTACATGTTTTTAGCACACTAGTTTTACCCCTTGTTCATGTCTTTTAAGCCCTAATGCATAAAACCTTATGAAAATCTCCTAAACCCTAGGTTCTTTGGTGGCTATTCTAATTATTCATTACTTTTTCGCCACTTAAGTTCCTAATTTGTCACATGCTTTAAGGCATCGGTCGAGCGGGGCCAAGTTTATTTTTTTCCTAACTTGGGATTTACCTTTTCCCTAAGTCATTTTCCTAAGTAGGGTGGGATGTATTTTATATCTCCTAAGCCTTTTTCCCCAATTAATTTTACCCTATACATCTCTCATGCAAGACACTTTTCATCCAATAGCAGATTAAAGGACAATCAAGTTGATTTTCATATAACGGTGGTTGTATTGCCTCAATGAAAAAATGAAGAAGATCTAATGGTTTGAGGCATTGCGCCTACGTGCCATGTGTCTTTTTGGACTTGGTGGGACTTGTGGTTTGTAACGAAGGTTGGTTAATCTATAGTCAAGTTAATATCAATCAGACAGTCGGTGCTACCCCTTAAAGGTAGATATGAGGATGTTTAAGGTTTAAGGCATTGTGCCATTGTGACACATGTCCATGGCCGGTCACATACGAGGTCAGCGTCAAAGGTAAAGTAAAGCTAAAGAAAGTTAAAATTGATCGGATGATGGGCGCTTTCCCTCGAAGGTAAAGATAACAATTTTTAACATCCAAGGCATCGTGTCTACATGTCGTGTGGCACATGAGATCCTATTTTCACGGGTTACATAAAGGAGATTGACAATTCTGTTTAAAATTCGGTTAAGTTTCAAACCTAAGCCGTTGATTGGAAATGCCACACCACCTGTGACCATTTATGTTTAAATTCAAATATTCAAATTCTTTCTTAGAAGTTTCATGGAGTTGGCGACGTGTTCCAACTTGCGGAGAGGGTAGATGGATCGATCTGATCTATCTGCTCAAATTTATATGGCAAAGTGGGGTATTTTCAAGACTAATCTGATCGTCTGAGATATTTCCTAGATGTATTAATGGGTAGACTTGTTTATTTTAGGGTTTTTGTGTTGTATAATGTATATCTATTATAACCCTAATTTTTTCCTAATCTAATTGATGGATTGAATTGTGATCCTATGAGCTATGGGAGGTTCTATATAAGTGGTTTTTTTTATCTTTTATGAGGAGGTTCGGATTATGTAAGAATTTTTTTGTGACATTTTCTCTCTCAAACTTTTCATCTGTCTGTAATTCTCAGTCTTCCAAGGCTTATGGAGGACTTTCTATGGTATTTTTCCCACCCTTAGGTTTTCATGTGCTTTGGGATTCTTTCTAAAGCACAATATACTAGTTGAGTATTGAACAAATTGTGAGTTATTCCAAGTTTTTCTTTCCTTTCTGCATCTTTGTGTACTATTGTGGATGATTTGATAAGACTAATCTTGTGGATTTTGTTTATCCCTTGTTATCTTTGTCTCATTCATGTGCATATTTGTTGGAGTGGATTTTTGTTTGTAGGTCATAGTCAGTGTCTATCTCCTTGGATATTCTATTGTTTGTGAAATCTTCTCTTTCCTTGAATAGCCTCTTTTCATTTCAGACCTCTCTATGAAACACTTTTTCCCCAAACCCATCTAGGAATTTATACTTGTCTTAATTCAAGAATTTCATACAAGAACTCATTATATTGTGATTCATGTCACTTTTGGTGCATCACCTTGTAGGTTAAAATTTTCCGTATTTCCCTTTCAGTTCTCCTTCTTCCCCTTTTCCTCCCAAGTTTACTTTTCATGTTGAAAGACCAAAAATTAGGTGATTATCCAAGAGGAATCGGCCTCGAATTCAGAGGTTTCACTTCAGTTAGCATAGGTCCCACAACCTGGAAGTGATTCCCATGTTAGATCATTAGGCTCAAGCACTTAATAAGGTGCATATTTGGTGTATAACACTTACCATATAACCAAGAGCCCAATGCTAGAACACTTTGATAATTCTCCTTAACAGAAAAGGAGAAAAAAAACACCCTTTGGAAGAGTAGAGACAACAACCAAACCTTTCAAATCCTAAGAGGACAAAACCCACTTTCTAACAAGTACGATATCAGTCCTATGACCTTCAAACTTACTGACCAAGTAATTCTGCATTTTTGACAGGGAACGGTCCAATTCATTGATGCAAGTACCACCGATCAATTTCATAATTGAGACCCCACCCCTAGGGGGTGGAAGATCCTTACAAAAAGTTTTTTTGAGGACCCCATGGAATCAACTTTCTAAAAGGAAGGAAGAGGAGAGGACCCACTTACCTTTGAAGACTCCTTATCAGATAGACCTGATACTAAAACTCCATATTATGGGCCTACGATCTCCAAAAAGAGCAGCGAGAAAATCTCACCATCGTTGAAATGGACACCACCTAGGTAGGATCCAAACCATTGAGGTGGGAAACTAGGTCAAATTCAGGCCACCACTTATAAAGTTGGAGAGGTGACTTACCATATAACCAAGGGCCCAATGCTAGAACACACAAACAATCTTCCTTAAGAGAAGAGAAGAAACAAAAATACCCTTTTGCAAGACCAGAGAAAACAACCGAACCTTTCAAAGCTCAAGAGGAGAAAACCCACTTTCTAACAAGTACACTATCAGGCATGCGACCTCCAAACTTACCACCAAGGAATTCTGCATTTTAGACAGGGAATGGTCCAAAGAAGGGTCCAAGACATTGATGCAAGTACCTTCGATTGATTTCACAACTGAGACCCCACCCCGAGGGGTTGGAAGATCCTTAAAAAAAAATTTTGAGGACCCCAAGGACTCAACTTTCTAAAATTAAGGAAGAGGAGAGGACCCACTTACCTTAGAAGACTCCTTC
This sequence comes from Thuja plicata, assembly GCA_018584345.1. NCBI lineage: Eukaryota > Viridiplantae > Streptophyta > Pinopsida > Cupressales > Cupressaceae > Thuja > Thuja plicata. Next base: position 2,493,029 of record MU228515.1, on the reverse strand, counting down.
TCAAATAGACCTGATACTGGAACTCCATATTTTGGGTATGCGGTCTCCAAAAAGAGCAGCGGGTAGTTCTCGTCGTTGTTGGAATGGACACCACCCAAGTTATAATCCCCACACTAGCCTACATCATTGACTCCTTCAAACATTCCATCATGGTGTGAGTCTAGCGAAGATTGTTCTGCAACATACTTTGGCCCTTCCTTCATTTCCCACCCACCTCCACTTGCAAAGCACATTTTCAATTTTACATATAAATTTATTAGATGTTATACTTGTTATTGACTTCTTTAAAATGTTATATTTGGTAACATTAATTATTGTAAAAGCTATTTAAATTTAATACAATTCAATTTAGATACTCTATGTATAAGTAGAGAAAATGAATGTTATTTAAAAGTGTCATAAATTTGATTACATTATAGAATCACTTTATTATTATATAAATGATTTATAATTCTAATAATAAATATTAACAAATAATAAGATTAAATATTCAAATCTTAAA
>MU228515.1:2469945-2482879 GCA_018584345.1 Thuja plicata | reverse complement strand
AAATATACAATCAATCAAATTCAAGTAAGTGTAAAGTGGGGTTAAGGAAATCAACACAAATAAAAATTAACCAAAACTTTTTCATCTTTACATCTCCTAAACAAAAACCCCATTTTTCTCCTTTACAAGAACTAAATCAAGATTGGTAAAAATAATGGGGAGAAAATATGATGAAGTGATTGAGGAAACACAGAAGGTTGTAGAGAAGGTTCTGATGGGAACTGTATTAGTAATAACTCAGAGGGGGGGTGAATCAGTGGCCTCAAAAATATTTCAATTAATCAACCCAAAAACTTAGTACCACAATATTAAGCCTCTAGTTATCTTTAGTCCTATAAGATGAATGCCTCCAAATATACTTATCAAATTACTACTGCTCGAAATGCTTTGTTGAACCTTACTTTGTATGTTTATCGAATAGCAGTCTTTCAATTTACCAAAAAATATTAAATTACTTAGAGTATACCGATCAATCCAGATTACCTATGTGTAATGCAAAACACTAAAGTAATGACTCATAAACACATTGACACATGGATTTTTAACATGGAAACCCTGTTAAGGGAAAAACTACTTGGGACCAGTAACCCAAAATTTTCACTCTTCTGAAGTGAGCTCGGTGAAGAGCCAACCCTGCTAAAGGTTACAAACACACTATTAGGTGTGATCTTGTTAGAGGATTTAAAAGATTAGCTTGTGATTTGATATCGGGCATCTCTATGCTACCTTCCTTGATCAAACACTCTCTTGGCCTGTCAATAGGTAACTAGAATCTCATGCTATCTTCATGATCAAAAAATTTTATACTCCTTGCGATTTATCTCAATATAGAAAGGATCTTTAAATCTTTCTCAGTTAAGAGACTTTCTGTAATAATGATTAAACTGAAATAGTATGATCTGTTCACATATACAACTTACACTTGCAGATTTTCAAATCTATTGTAAGCTCATAAAATCAATTTGATCAATATATCTTTTCAATACCTTTACTCCACTTTTGTTTTTCTCGGTGATGCTATGCTCTGTTGCTTAGTGTCTGCAGAAATATTTAGCTCTTTCCTCAACTTGATTGATCAGGACTGTATGAAGTTTTTCTTCATCAGTTTCTCTCCAGCATCCTCTTTTTCATTCACTCCCCTTAATTCGTAATGAATTAAGATGTCTCTTTTATAGACATGATATCACCATTTCTTGGTTCTTGATTTCTTGATCTTGGCGTGATCCACAATTTTATCCAATTATTTTTAAATTAAAACTCCTTTTTTATCTCATAGGGATCTTCTTGCCAACTGGACAAAACAACTTTAAATCCTTTACTTATCTCTTGCTTTATCTTGTGGATGAAAACAATGATAACTACCATTTAAGTCTATATTGAGCTCTTCTAGCTAGATATTTTGTTGTTTCTGAACTCCAATTAATTTTGGTGTTTTAACTCTTGTAAACTTTGGTCAACACTCCAATTCTCCTCGGGCTTCTCCATCAGGGTTTTATGTCCGTCGGGGTGATCTATGCTTTGGGCATGTTTGTTCGTTGGATTACACTATGATTCTGGCCGTCGGGTATGCTTGTGATTCTTCTCGTCAGTTTATTTCTTAGGCATCACTGTGACTTAACTTTCGGTGATCTATGTCCATCGAGTTCCACTAGCTGTCATTGTTTGAAATCACTTGGTGAATGCTTGTCTTTTATGCATTACTGAAAGCATAATCTTTATCTCTCTGATTCTCTGAAGTCTTTGACACTTGGATTATAACCGATAAGATTATATTAAGTTGACATCAATGACAATACAATCCATTAAGTGATTTAAATTCTTGCATTATCTTTCTGCATTTCAGTGATCAACTTAACATCTTCAAACATTCAATTAGTTACATGTCATCAATCTCTCCCTTTGCCATTGATGGCAACATACTACATTATCATACTATACTATCACTAATACATTATGAAATATAACAGTTTCATAAATCTTTCCTATTGTAACTATTACAAATGTCTGGCTCTTGGTAAGCTCAAATAGCTTAGATTTGTTTCTTGCAAAGTGGTTGTCTTCAATCTTCAATCCCTTCACTGGATAGATGTAGCATCTTCTGTCTCTATTCTGTTATGTGTTCTGCCTTGACCGTTCCTCTTCTTGATAATCTCTTTTTCCTTTGACAGCATTGAGTCAACTCTCCCTTTGTATATATTATCTTCCTTCTATTACTACTCTCCCTTTGATGGATATTTCATATGTAATCAATCTCTCTCCCTTTGAATATTGATTAACTCTTTCTTTTGATTCTCAGGAACTTCATTTTATGGATAATGATCTTATCAATGAGATAATCTCTCCTTTATGATAGTGAGATCATCCCTCCCTTTGACAACAATGCCAAACAATTATCTTCTATATCATCTTCCATCTGGTTTATAATATATTCCTTTAATCTCCTTATCCATCAGCAATACATTGACTCTGGTGTTTGGTGCAGATGTGTACCTTACTATGTACAGATGTGTTTATTGTTGTCCATCTTGTTTGCATCAACATGAGTGATCTTCTGATTTGGTATAGGTTGATGCAACCTCCTAGTCAACTTACTGACCAATAGATAAGGTTTGTACCCCTAGTCTTTGTCTCGGGTACTCAAATGTATCTTTCAGTAACGGCTTGGTGAATATATCAGCTAGTTGTTCCTTTGATTGAACATATTCCAATATTACCTCCTTTGCTTGCACTTGTTCTCTTAGATAGTGATACTTTATAGAAATATTATTAGTCTTAGCATACATGATTGGATTCTTAGAAATGTTAATTGCACTGGTATTATCACAGTAGATAATTACTAGTTCAAGAATCTTCATATTCATACCTTCTAGCAACTGTTTGATTCATGCAATATTGGAGAAATTTTCAGCAGCAGCTACATACTCTGCTTCTATAGTAGACTAAGAGATGCATCCTTTCTTCTTTCTTATCCATGTAACAAGTCTGTCACCCACGAAGAATTCTCCTCCATTTGTTCTATTTTGTTCATCAATGTTTCTAGCCCAATAACCATCTGTATAGACTTGTAGCTCAAATTTTCCTTCTCTTTTATACCATAATCCATAGTCATTAGTATTCTTCAGATATCTCAGAATTCTCTTGACAGCATTCATATGTGATTCTTTGGGATTAGCAGAGAATCTTGCAACTATTCCCACTGCATGTTCTATATCTAGTTTATTATGAACAACATACATTAGTTTTCCAATCATTAATCTATACAAGGTTTGGTTTACCTCATTTGACTTGTCTTCTTTTTTTAGCTTACTTCTGGTAGTCGTAGGTGTTCCAAGTGGTTTGGAATCTTCCATCTTGAATATCTTCAGCACTTCCTTGATGTATTTGGACTAAGTGATATGTATGCCTACATCTTGTTGAAGAATATGTAGAACAATAAAGAATTTGATCTCCCCAAACGTAGACATTTCAAATTCTTTTCTCATTTCATTAGGAAAGTATTTTCATAACGTTTCATTTCCCCCAAAAATGATATCATCAACAAAAATTTCAGCAATCGGAATATTACCATCGGTATCTTATTTTAAGTACAGATTGCTATTTTCACTTGTTCTTACAAATTCAATGCTAATGAGATAGGAGTGAATTCTTTCATACCAGGCTCTAGGTGCTTGTTTTAATCTATACAAAGCATTATGTAGTCTACATACCATGTTTCTCTTGTTTGGATCAACAAACCCTTCTGGTTGCTCAATGTATACCTCTTCTTCAAGTATTTCATTTAGGAATGTAGATTTGATGTCCATCTGATATACCTTGAATCTTTATCTCTCTGAAGTCTTTGACACTTTTATTATAACCGATAACATTATATCAAGTTGACATCAATGAAAATACAATCCATTAACTGATTTAATGTCTTGCATTATCTTTCTGCATTTCGGTGATCAACTTAACATCTTCAAACATTCAATCAGTTACATGTCATCAAACTGATCTTGATAAGTCTTAACCTCTCAAGGCTACTAAGCCTAAAAATATTCTAAGAGGTGAGTCATCAAGGGTAGCTGAAGTAAATATTGATACATAAAAAGTTGAAGATAATAGTCAATTTGTTAGTACTGTGAAGCTGCTAGATTTCTTTGTTACTAGTGTGTCTATGTCTTTGGATACTTTGTAGGATTATAGTGACCCTTTTGAAAGGAATACTGACAATGTTGCAGATATTGGAGGAAGCATTGATCTGAAAGTGGCAGAGAAGGAAGAACAGAAAGAGAGTGAAGCTGAGGTAGCTGAGGAAAAAGCAAATAAAGTTGAAGTAAAACAAGAAACTCATGTATATGTTTCTTCACCTATACCTCTTACTTTCCAAGAAAAGGACACTATAGATAAGTTGAACAAGGTATTGGATGACTTTGACAATCACTATGAGTCCTTTGAGAAGATCACAAAAGGAAAAGCAGAACATAAATACTTAGGAAATAAGTTAGAAGAATTATGCAAGTCTATTACATGGGATTTGGACATACTAGGCAAAACAATGTCTGAAGAAAATAATTGTGTGACACATGGAAGGAGGTTATATAGTTACTATGTAACCCCTATCAAACACCTTCATAACATCGAGGACATTATAGAAAAGGAATGACAGACCCTAGAAAATTTGATGCACAGTTGTGAGACCTTCTCACACACTGCATTAGAATTAGACAAATAAGTGTCCAGACTATTGGACAAATTGAGTGTGTTGGAGAGAGAGAAAGGGAGAGTTATGGGAAGATTTGGTATGTTGAAGAGTTTGATTACTCCTAACTTATCAATTCTTGAGATACACCTTTCAGACATGAGAAGACAATGTAGGCTTTCACTGTGAACATGTCTACAGAGCTAAAGGAAGCTGAGACGTCTTCCTTTTCACTGAATGGAATAACTCATGTGAGTTTGATATTGGTAAAGACTTCCACAGAAGAATTCAAGATCTTGGAAATCTCTTTCCAAGATGTGCTTAAGATGGTCTAAATTTTTTATAAGCAGTTGTATCAATTTTGTTATGTATTCTACATTTTTGTATACCTTTCCCATTAAAGTCAAAGGGGAGAAGAGAAGATATGAAAAATGTAGAGAGGAAAGATAGAGAACTTGATTTTCAATATTAAATATGTAAAGGGGATAAAGAATTAAAATGTATTTTTTTTTGGTATTGACACTTAGTCATTTTTCATTAAGTGTTGTCATCAATGCCAAAGGGAGAGATTGTTGGGAAGTGGCTCATTCAGGAGTATTAAGGAACACATTAGGGTTTTCATTTATGGAAACACATTATTTATGAATGATCTCTTGGAATGGAATCTAGTTTTGGAGTTAAGGCTTACAAAAATGACTAAGTCCATAAAGTAGTTTACAGGGTATAGGAGTACAGTTTTGGGCAGCAAACACTGTATATGTTGAATGATGACATGAGAGATTAGAGGAACCTATTTTGGGGTATGATAGACCTTTAGTTAAGGTCTCTTGAGTTTTGGAGTTCAGATATGAAAGATACAAATTTTTGAAGACATGAAAAGACAATGATACAACGAGACAGAGAAGTTGAATAGTTGCAGTGATTGAAGGAGTGTAACGTGGAATCCAAATGTGATATGTTGGATTTGGATTGTGTATTACCTAAATTTTGATAGTGTATGATTTCTTAATTTGTATTTAATTGTTGTATAAGTTTTTGTTCTATTTTTTAATGTATTTGGGAGTCGACTGGGTATGTACAATAATGTATATATATGAAGAGATTTAGAGAAGAAAAGTATGGTATGTATACGAATGGATGAATGAATGCATTATGATGTTAGAATCAGATAGATGGTGATGCAAGATAAAACTAGAACTACTTAAGTAGAGCAGATGCTTGTTTATGTTCATTTTGATATAACATTGTAGTTCAAAGACATCTTTCTAATTGTATGAGCAGTAAGCTCAATGTATACCTTTAACAATGTTTTGTATTCCTTTAATAGAGAAATGTACTAATATAAAATTCATCTCATAATAGGGCTAGGTCTCCTAAAAGGGACACAATAATTTTAGTGCATATTTGTGGGTACCATCCCCATTGGGGTTTTCCCTTGGCCAGGTTTTCCTCGAGAACAAATTCATGGTGTTATGAGTTGTGTGTTTTGTGTTTATGTTCTTTTCATTTTAGCATTTGTCTGGTTAAGTTGGAATTTTAAAATTTTAAAATTAAAGTGTTGTAATAAAGATTCACCCCCACTCTCATTATTACTCAATCCTAACAAGGTGGTGTCTATGATCACCAATTTAAGAGAGATGCTTACCTTGGATACAAAAATACTAGAGGTGTCAATAGAATAAATCATGATCTTCGGAGTCATGTCTATTCCTCTTTAATCCAAATGATACTTAGTCTAACACTATTGGTTTGTAGATTCATGTCATTATGCCTGGAGTATCTCTGCATATTATAGAAATAGGTCCTAAAATTGATCCCCTATTCAATGGTACCATTCCTTGATGAATGTGTCAAAGATTCCTTTGGAGTATTGCATAACACGCCCTAGTACTAGCATTGATGTTGGTATTTGTTATTACAAAAGTGCTCTAGTGCTAGTATTGGTATCTCCTATGGCACTCATGTCTCTATATGTATGTATAATCTTTCTCCACCTCCCTTGCCTCATAATCTTTTCTTCAACACCATATTGCAAAATATGGGCCATCTCCAATAAAAAATCACCAATATTACTACCACTTCTAACCAATCTTATCTCCCACCATATTATTGCAACAATATTCTTACTATATAGGTCCGTAGCACTCTCCTACCCCAAGGGGCTTTGAATTTTTATTGGTACTATACCATCCTAAAAATTTAGTACCCATTATAGATGTCTCTAATTAGGATCTATAGTCCCTCTTCGATGATTTTAAAGTCTTTTTCCCATTTTTCTTGGTCCCGACAACCTGTAATTCAAAATGGGGCCTATGTTCATCATCTCAATGTCCCTAGAAACATTTGGGACAAAATTCTATGGTGATCAATGTTTCAAATGTTCTGCACCTAGATGCACACCATTCTAGACATTTTTTACCTAGTTATTTTGTCCCAGATTGGGCCCAAAACCTAATATCGGGGTTTTGATCAATTTAATTCTTCTCAACTGGTCACACTGGCTTAGTTTTAGATCCCAAAATGAGGGGGAAATTATATAAATCCTATATCTCTCCTCATTTTTCAATCTCCTATCATATGCAAGCTATCAACACACAAGTACTCTCAAGCTCTCAAGTGCAAGTATTCATTTTCAAATTTTCAAGAGCATTCAAGCAAGCTAGGTGATTTCAAGATCTCAAGCCAAGGAATTCTTCTTATTATTCCATCTCATCAAGGAAATATTACTCAAGTTGGAGAAATCTTTTCTATCCCATGGTGGTGCCTTAGTGAAGCTCTCAAACAAGAAGCGAATATCTCTCTTTCACCATCAGTTTTATCTCTCTCCTTGCAAGTGTGATCAAGAATTTTAGGAAAATAAAGATCTAGGATTGGTATTCATAGATCCATGAACTTTTAAGGCATTCTTGATCCTATATCTCTCCTACAAGGTCAAAATCTACATTTAAGAAACAAACATCAAGCATACTTCATGGATTTGAAGGATACAAACATCCATCCATGAGGGTAAGCACATTAATATGGTGTTGAGCCTTTGTGTTTACTTTATATTTGCATTACATGCTTTTCATTTCAAATTTAAATGTTGATTCCTAAATAGGGGTTCGAATAAGGCAAACCCCTTTAGCAAACCTATTTCCCATTTTTCTATGTGTACGTACAAGTCTAGAAGTTGTAATTGTGAATCCAAGCTCTGTATATCCTGACACGTCTCTACCAAATCTGGGACAAAATAATTAGGTACAAAATGCTCCAAATGTTCTACACCCACGTATAGAATGTTTCTAACATTTTGCACCCTTAGAAATAGGCCCAGATTTTCAAGATAGATAATAGATAGGTTTCAGGACCCAGATATGGAAGTACACCTATTTCTGGGACACTGACAATCAAAAAAATAGAAGCAAAATTGTATCTCCCTCATTTCTTCAAGGTACACCTGTCTTCATTAAATTTTCATTCCCAAGTACATAATCTTGACAATATCATCCAACTTTTCAAATCAATGTCATACTTTAAGGAAGAACTACAATATCCCAATTAGAGCTTGAATCTTTATTTCAGCCTATTGGGGTGCTCATCTTCCTAATGTGTGATATCTCTACATTTTAAAAGGGATGTATGATCTTTCCGCTATGTTGAATCTTCCCTTTTCATATTGCACATTTTGGTGAACCTGACGCTTGTTACATTCTTTCAATTTTGGTAGTTAGATCTCCTTTCTATGCATTTAGATATCTAGATCTATTTTATCAATCTATGTATTTAGATATCTAGGTTCACCTAATGTACATTTTGGTGGACTATATGCCTGTTACATCTGTTTTATTTCTATAGTTGGATTTCTTTTCTGGGTGTCTTCAAGAAGTTGATTCCCACTTTTGGGCAAACAGTGGAAGTTGATTCCCACTTTTGGGCAAACAGTGGAAGTTGATTTCTGTCAATTGATGTCAAAATTTTAGGCACTTAAAGATTGAATCTCAAAAAACTTCAGGAACAGAAAAGTTAGTGCTCAGAGTCTACTTTTGAAATATGTAATTTATTTCAATACCCACATAGTAGAAAAAAAAATTTAGTAGGCATGTTTAAAAACCTATTTTTTCAAAATGTTTATTTCAGGACCATACCACACACGTGTATGACCACCCTAGTTTGAAGTAAATAAATGAAATTTTATGAATCCTTCTAGGAAAAGGTACCTAAAACATCAAAGATTGATAAGAATTTTTTTTCTTTTTTTGTTACTAAATATTTTTTTATTAAATTTTAATTGACTGTAAAGTACATTTTCAAAACCTTTAGTGTACGGCCACCATAATTTGATGAAAACTTCACTTTTTTCAAAAAAAATATTATCATGAAGGTAATTCTATGTAGATTGATGTCATATAATTCATTTTTCACAAAACATAAAATAAAAAAAGTTATTAAAATTTTAGTTAACCTTACTATTTCACGTTTAGGTACCAATTTTGCTTAATAATATTGTGAAAATATTAAAATTAGTCATATCACTGTGAAATTTGTATTTTTATCATATGTACAATAAGAACTATAATGGGTTTTTGTTTCGTCAAAAAATTCATTTGGGAAGACCTCCATAAAATTACAACAAGATAGAATTTTTATATTTCAGTGCCATAGCCATATTTTTGCAAGGCCAAGCACAGACTTGGTGGGACCAATCCTGTCCCAAACCAAAAACTAGGGCAGCAGTATGGTTCACACTCCTAGTTTTAAGAAATGGCCACCCATTTTTTAAATTTCAAAAAATGGGTCTTTGTTTCTACTTGGACCATTGAAATAGAAACGAGCACTCGTTTCATAAACAGACACTCATTCCATTTAAATATCGGGTGCCCATTTCTTAAAGATCCTTTGAAGACAACAAAAAAAATAGGATTGTGGGCTTGATCTCAATGATTGACGATTATTCAATCATTTTTATGACATATCTGTGCTGCAGAAATAATATTTTGAATCAACATTCTCTTATCTTGTCTTGTTTTGGATCTGACATGCAGAGAATAATTTGAATTCAAATTTTGGTGCAAACATGGGATCAAACAAATGTATAAATATGCAAAGGAAGGTCTAGACAGCTGACGGGGTTGCAGTTGTTAATCTCTAAGTTCTATTGATGATTAGTGACCAACACTTAGTCATTCACTTAGGCAGTTTTAGTTGGCTATCATTGTGGCCGAGCTAAAACTATGCAAGGCCGAGCAACATTGCCGAGCCGAGTTACATTACCGAGCCAAGAAGGATACAGAGATGTTAAGTGCCGAGCGAAAGAGAAGTCAAGTTCTGAGCAAAACAATTTTTGTATACATGTCTGGAATGATTCAAACTTTGAGGATAAGTGATCTGGCCGACTTGTATAAGTTTTTGGGCCGAGTTATGTATGCATTTAATATTCTTCTACGGAGTTAGTTATGCATTTAATTTTTTTATCCTATGCATGAACATTAATTGTAATACCATCAAGGTATGGGTATTGGATCTTGATCGTTGATCTAGATCTTACTATTAGACTTGAACGGATATATTAGATTGCTTTGAAACCCTACTTTTTTATGTGTGTGTAAGAAGAGTAGATGAAGTGTGGTGACTGCATTTTTATGAAGTGAAATGCACAAAGGGTTATTTTGTTAAGAAGCAGAGATCAAGTAGAGTGACAACACAGTGAACAGCAGAGTAAAGTTATATCAGATTATGAGATCATAGAAGGTACTAGCAAGAGGAGATCTGTCATCAGCATCAGAGTGCATAATGAAGGATCAATACTTGAGACATTCTAATCATTGTATCAGGTGAAAATCTCTTAACAGAGTGGTTCTAGCAGACCTTTCTTTATCTCCTAATAGAGTGCTTACTTTATTGTAAGTTGAAATCCTTTAACAGGGTAGATTGTAATGATCTTTAGCTCTTAACCGGGCAGACCTTTAACAGGATAGATTACATTTTGTAATCAACATTTGTAGCCTTAACATGCACACTTTATTACTGCAGTAGTGGAGAATTTTGTGGGCATCATCCCCACCCCAGTTTTACCTATTTGGGTTTCTGGGTTACCAAGTTATTGTGTTATGTGTTATTTATTTCATTGTGTAGATGCTATCTAAGATTACATTAGATTTGTATATGTAAGAATGTGGATCAAGTGTTTAAATTTGAAGATCTGATTCACCCCCCCCCTCTCAGTATCTTGCTTTCCCATTATTGTATTTCCAACAATCGGTATCAGAGCTCAGTTCTCTAAAAAGGTCATAATCAGCTTGAGAATGCAGATCTTGAGATGGAGATCTACAAGATGGGTAAAGTCATTGAGAATCAAAAGATTGATATTCAGCTAGATTCACTAAAATTTTTGCAGTTGATAGATTTTCATTACTCTATGATAACTCCTTTGCATTTGAAAGTTCCTTTTGTATTACCTCCAAGTGAGGCAAAAGGCTTGTCTGAATAGTTGTCAATTTGGCCCTTATTCGACCATCTTCAGCCATAAGCTCGGCTATTCTCCATTGTGCATTTATCAACTTAGTAAGATGTAAAGAACTAGAGTCAGTATCTTTACCCAAAGTAGTGACAGTTGATCTTAAATCTAACTGTAGTTTCTCAACAAGCTGTAGATTATCCTTTGTGAAAAATTCAACATCACATAATTTTCTGTACAAAGAATAAACATTGGTTGAACTTTCTATTCTTGTAGAAACTTTAGAGAAAGTTACAACCAATGTTTATTCTTTGTACAGAAAATTATGTGATGTTGAATTTTTCACAAAGGATAATCTACAGCTTGTTGAGAAGCTACAGTTAGATTTAAGATCAACTGGCACTACTTTGGGTAAAGATACTACCTCTAGTTCTTTATATCTTACTAAGTTGATAAATGCACAACGGAGAATAGCCAAGCTTATGGCTGAAGATGGTCGAATAAGGGTCAAATTGATAACTATTCAAACAAGCTTGTTGCCTCACTTGGAGGTAATACAAAAGGAACTTTCAAATGCAAAGGAGTTATCACAGAGTAATGCAAATCTATCAACTGTAGAAAGTTTAGTGAATCTAGCTGCCGAGCTAGAAATAAAATTGGAAGTTATGAAGATTGCTAAGGAAAGCTGGGATACTACATTTGAATCCACCCTGCAGCTTCATAAACAATTTTTGGTTAAGTACAACTTAACCCCACCTACAATCAGTGACAAAAATAAGGGGGAAATCAGTAAGGAAGTTGGAAACGATACAGTATGTTACATCAGTACAGAATAGGTACACTTGTATATAAATTTTTTGAAGGCATGTAAACTTTTTGTATGGATTATTTCCGAGTATATTCCTAGGGGGACTACTTTATATACTTAGGCAATATTTTGATGAAATGAATGAAAGTAATGATAAGTGTTTTTGCCACTAATATCAAAGGGGGAGATTGTTAATCTCTAAGTTTTTTTGATGATTAGTGACCAACACTTAGTCATTCACTTAGGCAGTTTTAGTTGGCTATCACTGTGGCTGAGCTAAAACTATGCAAGGCCGAGCAGCATTGCCAAGCAGTTTTCAGTTTGCCTAGTTACATTTCTGAGCCGAGTTACATTGCCGAGCCGAGAAGGATACAGAGATGTTAAGTGACAAGTGACAAAGTAGTCAAGTTTTGAGCAGAATAATTTTTGTATACATGTCTGGAATGATTCAAACTTCGAGGATAAGTGATCTGGCCAACTTGTATAAGCTTTTTGGGCTGACTTATGTATGCATTTAATATTCTTCTACAGAGTTAGTTATGCATTTAATTTTTTTATCCTATGCATGAACATTAATTGTAATACCATCAAGGTATGGGTATTGGATCTTGATCGTTGATCTAGATCTTACTATCAGACTTGAACGGATATATTAGATTGCTTTGAAACCCTATTTTTTGTATGTGTGTGTAAGAAGAGTAGATAAAGTGTGGTGACTGCATTTTTATGAAGTGAAATGCACAGAGGGTTATTTTGTTAAGAAGCAGAGTGACAACACAGTGAACAGCAGAGTAAAGTTATATTAGATTATGAGATCATAGAAGGTACTAGAAAGAGGAGATCCGTCATCAGCATCAGAGTGCATAATGAAGGATCAATACATGAGACATTCTAATCATTGTATCAGGTGAAAATCTCTTAACAGAGTGGTTCTAGTAGACCTTTCTTTATCTCCTAACAGAGTGCTTACTTTATTGTAAGTTGAAATCCTTTAACAGGGTAGATTGTA
>MU228515.1:2449046-2464983 GCA_018584345.1 Thuja plicata | reverse complement strand
TGATGATCAAGCTATCAACAATCTTCTGAAGACTCTTTCAAAAGAAACATCTCAAAATCATTGTAAACATTTGGGTGTGATACCTATTGATCTCATCTCCCCAAGTAAATATTAAAGGGGGATGTTACAATTAATCTTTCCTTGGTAACTATGTAATTAAAACTTATACCAAGGACATGTCATATTATTTGTAATTCCTTTATTAAGGAATTTAGATATTCTTACTTAGAGGATTCCTACACATGGCACACACCAAATGTGAATGTGGCACACATAGACTATGGGAGTTACATGCAAATTCCTCCACTCATCTCTACATAAGATATGGTTCTCACACACTTCTTAGGGTTCTAGGGTTCTCAAAGGGATTCTAAGTTGGATTTCTTATTTCTTCTCTCATTCTCATTCTTGCAATATTGTAATGAGATTATTGCTCTCATTGTTTAGGCTTTGAGCCATATTCATATTGTTCACAAGGGGTTTTTCTTATTTTTCCCCTTTCAAATCCTTGTGTTCTTGCCTTGGTTCTTGGAGCATTTTGGTGTACTTGTGGTTGATCTATTGAAGGAAAATCTATCTCTCTCTCTCTCTGCATTTGGTAAATCTTTTCCATTGCATACTCTCTTGGATTCTTTCCCTATATTTTTCATTTTACTTTATATTTCTAGCAAGGTTCCTTTATGCTTTCCTCATCATTTTTCTCAAAAAATTCATCCACTTTAACATTTGCACTCTCAATGATTTTGTTAGAAGATTTGTTCAGACATTTATAAGCTTTGTTTTTAGTAGAATATCCTAGAAATATTCCTTCATCACTTTTAGAATCAAGTTTCCCATTTCTATCATCTTTCAGTATATAACATTGACTTCCAAAAATTCTACAGTAACTCACATTTGGTGTGTATCCATACCATAGCTCATAAGGTGTCTTATTTGTGTCTTTCTTCAGTTGAACTCGGTTCAGTGTATAGACAACAGTACTTACAACTTCTCTCCAGAATATTTTTGTGATGCCTTTTTCAATCATCAGTGTTTTGGCACAATCAAAAATTGATCTATTCCTCCTTTCAGCAATCCTATTTTGTTGTGGTGTTCTTGGTGTAGAAACCTGTCTTGTAATCCCATGCTCACTACAAAAGTTAGTGAATTCATCATAAATAAATTCTCCTCCTCTGTCTGATCTTAAACATTTCATTTCTTTTCCACTTTGTATTAAAACTTTAGATTTATACCATTTGAACATCTTAAATGCTTCAGATTTCTCTTTTAAGAACATGGCAGGCATCATCCTATAATAGTCATCAACAAATAGAATAAAGTATCTATCACCATAATGGCTCTTTGTTCTCATTGGTCCACATAATTCAGTATGGACTAACTCCAGAATAGCATTAGATGTGTAGGTTTTTCTCTTGAAACTAGACTTTGTCATTTTTCCTATTTGATAATTCTTGCACATAACATGGTCTGGCTTTGAAATAGTCGGTAAGCCTCTCACTTTTCTTTTCTTACTTATCTTAACCATGTTGTCAAAATTCACATGACATAAAATTTTATGCCACAACCAAACGTCTTCATTTCTATCAAATAAACAAGTGGTCTCAATATTATCAAGATAGAATAGATTACCTTTTGTTTGTTCACCAATACTGATCAAATTTCCTATTCCATTATAGATCATTGCCTTTTTGTTCTCAAATGCAACTCGGTGTCCTATGTTGTTCAGTTGTGAAACACTCAACAGATTATAGTTAATTCCTTTCACCCAATACACATTTTCACATCTGATCAGATTATTCAACATGATGGTACATTTTCCTTCAACTCAGAAAGGTGAGTCCTTACCCATCCTAACTAATCCACCATTATAATATTCAAAAGTTTCAAACTTTTCTTTATCACTAGTCATGTGATGAGTGCAGCCACTATCAATAATCCAGACATCATTTTTGCTAACTTTAGATATGAGTGATGTTTCAACATACCTTTCTTCTTCGTCTGAATCATCCTTCATAGAATCAAATACTTCCTCAATATCTTCATTAGATTCAGTGTCAAAATTTTCAGCTTTGTTCTCAACCAAGTAACAAGCCTTCTTTCCTTTGTCCTTGTAATCTCGGTTATCTCTTCTATCAGAGTGTCGGTTGCTTTTGTAGTCTCGTTCATCACTTCTATCATACTTCTTTTCATAAGATCTATCATTGTTTCTTTCATCATTTCTCTTGTTAGGGCATCTAGCTGAAAAATGTCCAATTTCTTTCCAATTAAAATAGACCAATGGTAATTTACCTTTATATCTTCCTTTACCTCTATGTAATCTCCTAGCCATTAGTGCTTCAATTTCATCAATTTCTTGCTCATCACTATCACTATCACTATCATTTCTCATTGTGTGTTTGTTACTAGATTTTCTTATTTTCAAAGAGGACTTGAATGCAAACTCAATAGTACGTAAGACATTGTTGTCATAGTTGTTCATCTCAAATTAAATAAGTCTACCAATCAAACTATCAAGAGTAACATTTTTACTAGCTACTGCTCTCATTTCTTGAATTGTAGATACTTTAATAGCATAAACAAGTAGTAGGGTTCTCAGAATTTTACTTACAATTGTTTCTTCATCAAGTACTCCTCCTACTCCACGGATAGCATTAACAACTTCTTTGATTTTGTCATTGTATTGAGTGATGTTATCTCCTTCTTTCATTCTCAGGTCATCAAACTTTCCTATTAGACTTTCAGCTTTAGCTCTCAGCACATTGGCATCTCCTCCATGTACTAGTTTGAGTTTGTCCCACATTTTCTTTGTAGAGGTGCATGATTTTGCATCTTCAAATTCAGTATCGGTTATTGAAGAAGCAAGTTATATCATCATAGAATTGTGTTCATGTTTCTCTCTTAATTGATCAATAGTCAGAGGTCCAGTAGGTGCAACATATTCAATATCCAAGTGTTGTGTAACATTATTTATAATACCAGATAGATGAATTCTTATCCTACTATTCCATGATGCAAAGTTGTCTTTGTTTAACTTAGGCACATCCCTTTTACTCATCTTTTCATCTTTATCTTAAGTCCCTTTAAACTTTTCTTCCAAGCATCAAATCTCTGACACCAATTGTTAGAATAACTGAGAGGGGGGTGAATTAGTGGCCTTAATAATTATTCCAAAAGATCCAACCAAATACTTATGTCTCAAATATAATACCTTTAGTTATCTTACAGTCCCAATTTCATCAAGATATATGCCATAAATAATCTTAAAAAAATATAAACTGCTCGGTAAGATATATTGTTTATCTTTTCTAGAGTTTACCGCATAGCAGCAAATAAACTTAGTGTTAACGGGCCAATCCAGTTTCAATAATGTGTAAAACAAAATATTAATGCAATGAAACATATACACATTTGACACATAGATTTTAACGTGGAAACCCAATATGGGAGAACCACCTAGGATCGGTAACCCAAAATATTTTCACTCTTCTAAAGTGAGCTCGGTGAAGAGCCAACCCCGTTAAAGGTTACAATAGACATTGTTAAGCGTGACCTTCTTAGAGGATTTAAAACCAACAGTTTGTCTTTTGACCTAGCAATCACTATGCTATCAACAAGAAAAAACCTTTTTTTTCTCTTGAGTGTCTCAATACAATAAGGACTGTTAAATCCTACTTAGTTATGAGATTTTTTGAATCAATAGTTAAACTAATACAGTAAATGATCTATTCAAAATACAAATTTTCAAATATTTAGATCTATTGTTAGTTCAATAATACCTCTCTGACCAATATACACTTCAGTTCCTTTTCTTTCTTTCTTTATTTTTCTCGGTGAATGCTTTATCCTTTGTTACTTGGTGTCTACAAAATTCCTTGGCTCTGTTCTTCAGCCTTTATGATCAGATCTTCATGAAGAATTATATCTCCACAAAAAATATATTCAACATTCCTCTCTTTGATAATGAATTCCTTGTCTCTTTATATAGACATGATTAGCCACTCAATCTCCTTGTTTTTATCGTAGATCTCTTCTTGATCCATAAAATTGACCATGCTTTACTTTATCCTGTAAAGATCTCCATTACTTTTATTCTATAAATATCTCATTTATAACTGTGAATAAAACACGCTTTAAATTTCCTTCCATTCTTTACTGTAATTGATCATTTGATAATAAAACAATCAATCAGTCAATCCCTAAATTGTAGCTCTTACAGTTAAGCAATTTTGTCATTCTTTAAGTCCAGATATGCTTGGTCATCAACTTCATTTATTCTCAGTCATCAACTTCAGTTATGCTTGGTCATTAACTCTGGTTACTGCGGTGCTCGGTATACACTTTCTTTGTTACTATTGTGCTCAGTATACATTGTGAACTTCTCGGTGTTCACTCTCACTTGGTGTATACTGACTTTTTTATGTTTTACCGAGCACATAAACTTTGTCTCTTCAAATTTTCAAGTTTATGATAATATGCATATGAATAATCAAACCATATCAAGTTGATATCAATGAAAATATAATACATTAACTGATTTAATGTCTTGCATTCACTTTTGTAGCTCGGTGATCATCAACTTATCATCTTCAAATATTCAATCACTTATAGTTCATCAAATTTAAGGGAGAGAAATTTATATAACACAACATCTAATATGGTCATATAATTGCACAGGGCAATTCAAGAATTCTAGAATGTTTTATTGGTTGAGTAGAACACATAAGAAAATTAATATCCAACATATTTGGAGTTTTTTCTAGGCTAGACATGGTAAAGGAGAACACGATGGTGTCATTTCATGTGTAAAGAGAGCCTTTTTTAGAGAGAAACTCAAATTTGAGGAAAAAGTAAAATTTAAATATGCACGTGCAATTGTTGAATGGTGTAAAACAAGTTTGTCTATAGCATCAAGTCAGAACTCTACAATTAGACGTTTCTTCTAGCTAGTTGAAGAGAAGAATAACCTTTGAAGATATGATTGTGATACAATCAGCGGGTCAGCTAAATGACATTCATTTAGGAGTTCTAATTCTAACACTTAGACTATATGGACTAGGGAGCTTGCATGTTTTTGTCAATTTTATTTTGTAGGTGAATGGGAAGAATACGAGAATATGGAATGGGTTGAAGAATGGAAACAAAAATCATTAACACCTATTGAGACACATGATCAAGATGATATAATAAATGAAGGCCTAAATCATGCATTTGCATCAGAAGATTATGATCATGTTACAAACCTCATACAACCTGGTAATTTAATTCAATTTCTTGTAAAACTTTAAATTATATTATGAATGTATGTCATATAATTTATTATTGTATTTGAATTAAAATACTAAGAATTTTTAATTTTACTTATACTTAATTTTGTTTTGCATGACATGTGTATGTTGTTGTTGCACCCGAGGATAATAAAGAGAAGAACGAGTATTGGCTAGCTCAATGTGTAGAACCTAAGAAAAAGTTGATATGTCATGAAGTAGATGAAGATGGTTTTCCGTATCCAATTGGGTCTATTTTGGTTGTTGGTACATGGCTATGCAAATACCTAACAAGAAGGAATGGTTTTCTAGCTTTTGAAGACTACCAATCAGAAAAGAAGATTATACACTATTTTCATTTGGTAGTGGAAACAAATATCAAATTGGAAAGATACAAAGGGAGACCTGCTAATAAAATATTATGGACACTTTCAATGGAAGAGAATGAGGCAATCATAGATGCATTGAAAAAAAGAGAGGATGTTGATGGTACATTAGGTAGAATCAAATTATACATGTAAGTTTTTGTTAATTTTTTTATTTTTATATGCAGATGTCTTCTTTCAAGTCTCATAGGTAGAGATAATTACTTTGGTTTTCAGGTGTCCAGTACAACTAGACAACATAGATGTCAGTCAACTTGTGCATTTTACAAATTTTGGCTAATCAAAAATGTAATACTAGGTGAGTGCAATTCATTTATTTAACTTTGGATCCTATATTTAAATTTTCAACATAAATGATAATTGATAAGTTAAATGATCTTTACATTTGAATACATATTTTCTAACATTTCAACATTAATTTTTATGATGCCGGACCTCTAAAAGAACATAGACATAAACTATTTATGCAGTTCAATGCACACTTGTATTCGTCCAATTTTGGTTTTATAAAACACATGAGTTTACTTTTATTCATCCAATTTTGTTTTAAATATAAATTCAATGTATAGTTGTATAGTCCGATGTTCACTAATGAATAATGATATAGTTATTTTTACATCATATTTCATAGTTCAAATTAATATGTGATGGTTAGATAGATGTTTTTTAATAGTTAATCTTGAAGTCAATATTAGTTACATCTATATTGTTTCATGTCAATTATATAATAAGTTATTTGATTAATGATAGTTTTAAAATCAATTTCTCTTGTCAATTACATGAATAAATAGCTAGTATTAATGATAAAATTGCAATTGATATTTAGATAAACTCATATATCTAGATTCAAACCACTATTTTAAAAAAAAACATAAAATAGGATTTAAAAAGTCCACGAAAAAGATAAATAACACAGAAAAACCTGGAATAATATGTATCATAATGCCCATCATATCAACTCATGATATATATAATCACACAACAAAGTCGTAATCTAACAAGAATTCCAAATAATATGATAACAAGTCTTGATAACGCAAGTCTAAATAACATGATAATAAGTCCCAATAACATGTATAATGTGTGTGTGATCATAAAATGTCCATCATATAATAACATAACAAGGTCTAACATGTGACAAAAAGGAGGGAAATAATGTATATAACACAAATAATCTAACTCTGCTTGTTGAGCTAATTTGCAGTCCTCTTCACTCCGTGGGAAGGTGAGTGAGATGCACCATCATGTCCTATGTTCTCCTAAGTGCCCTCGTCCTCCTGTACATTTTTAAAAGATCACATTAGAAGACTATGTGCATTAAATTCAAATGACTTGCATAATTCACTTAAAACGTAAAATTAATATTAATGAACATTTAAAATTTTACCATGCGCCCATGCTTAGTAATGCCCTCAGTGGGACAAGGAGGTCCTCTCCTGAAAACATCAAAAGTGGATGTTGTCAAGTCCTGTAAAAAAGAGTGAAATAATGTATAATTCAAATGGCTTGCATAATTCACTTAAAAAGTAAAATTAATATTAATGAACATTTAAAATTTTACCATGCACCCATGCTCAGTAATGCCCTCAGTGGGACAAGGAGGTCCTCTCTAGGCAACATAAAAAGTGGATGCAGTCAAGTCCTATAAAAAAGAGTGAACGCATGTATAATTCAAATGACTTGAATAGTTCACTTAAAAAGTAAAATTAATATTGATAAATATTTAAAATTTCACCATGCATCCATGCTCAGTCTTGCCCTTAGTGAGACAAGGAGGTCCTCTCTTGGCAACATCAAAAGTGGATGTAGACAAGTCCTATAAAAACAAACATTACAAAATTTTGATAATCCAGGTATAAAAGACAAGTACACAATAAAAAATGTAAAATTAATTTTTTAATCACGACCTCAAAGGACAATGTCGATGGTTGCATTTGGCTCAATCTTGTAGCCATGCCAAGATTCACTGTGGTGTAGACCTAAACAACATACAAATCATGAATCAAACTTGTATATACATAAATTTTAAAGTATATAACTTGACTATAAATTTATCAAACAAAAGCATTTACATTAGATGTTTGACACATAGACAACATCACTGATGAGTCGGGACATAAATCAGATGCAACATGAGACAATCCAAAATCCTAAAAGTGCAAAAAATAAGCATGAATGAAAGTTTTACATAAATTAGTAAGCATATAAGCACTTAAAATTAATGAATGAAAAACATACTTTGGGTATATGAGGCTGAGTCTCAGTGACCGGTATGGCAGAGCATGAAGAACTACCAACCCCAGTGTTACATGAAGAACCCTACAAAATTGGAAAAAAAATATCAAAGACATTATCAATTCAAGTTTTAATTGTTTATTTTAAATGTACTTAAATGTATCAAGATCAAAGTGCATACCATGAACAGGTGGTTGAGATCTCAAGGTGTGGAGATGATATGATGAGGGTCACTAAATGACCTAGTGGCAACTCTCCTCTATTCACCACAAAGTCCAAAAGTTATGGTTGATACATGTGTATAAATATGGAATTTAATATTACAGTCTAAATTATAACTAAATTTACCTCTGTAGGATGATCATCGTCTACACAGAGAAAATCAACATATGATGTGATCTCATCTCCAACATCACCATGTGTGCCACCGTAATCATCAACATATCCCCCATGGGAAGCACCATCACCGTCAGGATCACTCTAGGGACCCCTGCGTATATCCCCATAGCTCGTGCAAACATGTGTTATGCTAGGAGCAACCCTCGCCTGGGTCAACTGCTCTAACAAATTGCCTGAAAGGGCACTCAATTGCACTACTCGATGATGGATAGGTGCAGGAACTATTGGATCATGAAGAGGAACAAGGGGCTCATTACACACATGACTTCTAGTTCTATCACTCAATTTGGCCCCTGCCCTATTCTCTGGCATACCCTGACCAACCCCTTGGAATTCTCTCATATCAAAGTAATTCCAGGTTTCCTACCCAATTCAAATTCAGCCAATAAATTTTTCAAAAAATATAGGGGGATCTCATGATTAGCGTGTGGTGGATGGTCAAATACCATCCACCACCACTCCCAAAAATTATATTTGTGGGTGTTGACACTATCTGATAGAAATACGTGGCTTCTTAACAGCTGTATCCTCACTCGTTATAGGGTTCACAAAATAACATTTCATATCATTTTTCATAATTTGTAAATCATTGACCTATTTATAAGAGAGGACATCAGCATAATAGGCATGGATGGTGTCCCTCCATGACTTAAAACTATCCAACTCAGAGTCTAATGACTGTACTGAATCTAGAATGCCTTGCATGCTATCTGCAAGGCATAGTAGCTGGGGAGTTGGATGAGGATCATGTATAATGGTATTAATGTCTTGCATAATGGCATTTACATTTCTCCTAATATTGTCCCTAAACTCTACGGGAGTGGGTGGAGGTGGAGGTGGAGGTGGTGGTAGAGGTAGAGGTGGCAGTGGAGGGGGTGGAGGTGGATGTGCCTACTGACCTAAGAGTTCATCAATGTCAAAATAATCCATGGATATATAATCTGCATATGTATTCAAACAAGAAAATTTACAATTACTATATAATTTACATTTTACATTACAAAGATAGAATTATAATTAAATACACCAAAATTTAGAAATATAAATTTAAATACACAATATATATATATATATATATATGCTTTCTTCCTATGATAACTTGCCAATTCTTGTTCACGATGTCTTTGTTCGGTTTCAGGTGAATACTTTTGTGAAGTCCTTTTTGACCTTGTCCTTTTATTTCCCATCTCTTTCCTTTGAAAAAATTCTCTTTTAAAATTTCACACCAACTTGAATGCACTTCAAAATGTCTTCCTTTTGAAAAATATAAATTATCCTTCAAATTTCATGTTCAAAAAATAAAGAAAACTATCTTTATTTATATGAAACCGTTAATAGCCAAAAAAACATTAAATTGGCTGACCAAGGTTTCTATCGAAAGTCATAAAGTGCTTTCATTCAAAATTTCTTGAAATAAAAATTTTAATTCCCCAAAAATGTCAACGACTTTCGATCAAAACCCCTTAGTTTCGATCGAAAGTACTTTCTATCGAAGGTCCCTGACAAAGTTGCTTCCCCAAAAGCCATGGAATTTCTACACTTTTCTAGCCTTCCAATCTCAATCTGAGGGCTCAAAAGGGACAATATTGACAAACTCATATGCATGACAGAAGTACTTGGATCGAGCTTTCCAATGGTCTTGATTTTAATATATTTTGATTTTATTATGCATATTCTTTTTAGATTAATCAAATATAGGTTTCTTACCAAATGTCAACCTTAGTGTTTGATGCTTATGGAAACATAGTAAACGAGAGAAAACAAATCTGAAAATATCTATGCACTAGGTATTGAAGTCATCTTTCTATCAATTTTTTTTCTGAAATTGGACAGATACACAAGTTACAAGTTAACAAATGAACGGATGTCAAAATTATAGTTAAGTCAACTTCAAATGTTAATAAAATATAAAATACTAAGGATAAATTCATGAAACTAATTAAAAGCATTAGATATGGATGTTACAAAACTAAATTCAAAAGAATCACATTCATATCTATTTTAGAAAAAAAGTTATGTTTTAACAAGTGAGTGTCACTTTTTAAAAATGTTGTTTACAACAATGTACTAGTTTTCGAGGGAGATAGAAAAATGGAATCAAATCAATTCCAATAAAATTGAAAAAAAAAATATTTAGAATCTATATAACAACTTCTTAAAGACTCTAATTTACATCATCTTCAAATTTGTAACGGTTTAGCAGCAATATGCGTCTGAATGTGAAGTTTTTTTTAGATTGTACATTTCAATGTCAAAGTAGGCAAAAAAGCACAACCCACTATTGTGAGACCACTCGACAGCATCAGATGGAGTGATATTTGAAATTATAGAAGATCAAATCCTATCCTCGTTAAATATTTTTATTCAGATCATGAGCATTAATTAGCATAAGCAGGAAGGATTTTCTAGTAGTACTAAATTAGCTAAATCTAGGAAGTTTCCAATTTTGTGTATACCTTCCCTAAATGCAAACTCCTATTCCATACATCCCATATTAGCTAAATAAATGGCTAGCAAATTTCCCTCCCTATACGAGTGTGTTAGCTGGTGGGATTCAAAGGAATTGATGAGACCTCATGCTTTATGTAAATATATTTCACTTTCCAATTGTTGTAGGACCTGTATTTACAAACTTTAATAACAAGAAGCAAGTCACCTTCAATGTGAATCTTGGTGAAGCCTAGGTCTTTTGCAAGCATGAGTCCTTGAAGGAGATTCATAGATTCTGTAATGTTGTTTGTGCTTTGGGAGAGCATAATAGACCTGACAACAATTAGAAGTCCTTTGTGATCACGAAAGCATATCCCAGCCCCTGAATCACCTAGATTTCCTTTTGATCTGCCATCAAAATTCAATTTAACAAATTGAGGAGGTAGGGGTTCCCACTTGACGTTGGTTCTATCAAATTTGTCTTTAGGAGGACAGAACAAGTAGTCATTAAATGGTAGACAAATGCTCATCCATTTCTTCATTATCATATCGCCCCATGAACTAAATGGTGAACTGAAATTCTTGTGGTTCTATACATATACATTTGTTGTCTCTACAACCGACTTCTCGATTCCTTCCAAAACTTTGAGGATAGGAGAGGGGGTTTTCGTAAAGATCTATTTGTTTCGTTCTTGCCATATGGCCTAAATTACCATGGTTGGAATAATATGACAGATACATGCAAAGGAGTTCTTGAAGAGGATCGGCCAAGATTGAAAGAGATCTCATAGGGTGTTAAGCAAGGGAGAGGGATACCCTTTTTTAGAAAGTATGTGGCTCCAACAATGGTTGGAGAAGGTACATTGGATGAAGATGTGATCTATATTCTTAAATTCTACCTCACATAGTGTGTATTTGAAGTTCGACTAGTCTATCACTAGTTAGTATTCTTTTACGTAAAGCTAGCCATGCAAAGCTCCCAGCTTTGGGTAAGATCATATCATTCTAGAAAAATTAAAAGGCATGAATGATTGGTGGTGAACTGCAATGCTTTTAGTTTCCTTGTACCCTTTTTTGATTAAGCATTTTCCTTCTTTAGATGGAGCCCAAACAATTGTGTCCAAATGATCTAATAGAAACATTGTTCTTTGTAAGAGAATTTGCTATAGCAAGTGCTTTTGATCATTGTTAATTTGAGATTCTACAAGATCCTTCCATGTGATTTTGCTTGCATTTCGTTCAACTACAGAGATATAATCTATCAACTTGGATCCCCATCTTTAGATGAGACTTGGGCTGGCAAATCGAAGGTCTGGGTTGTCTTTTAATGGTGGATGTCCATTCTCGAGTTATTCCAAAAGTGGACTGCAATACCATCATGAACTTGCCATAATAAGAATGAAGTAACTATATGCCTGGAGGCTATCATGAAATTTCACATTGTCAATCCTTATGGGGGGTGAGAGATTGTGAAGACTCTGGAAGGATCGGGGTTGTCCAGATATTTTTCTTGCATGCTTTGACACCAATTAGAATGAGATTTTGAATACTAGTATAGATATCTTAAATACCTCTATCTAAAAGATGTCAAGAGATATGTCTTGAGGTGAATAACAATTTTGACATCTCCTTCTCTTTAGATAGATGTATTTAAAATATTTATATTAATTTTATAAATTAAATAATTATAATTAAATACAATTAATTTTATTATAATATTATTTAATTCAATAATCAAATAATCAAATGTAATAAAGTTTACTCACACTAATTTTATAACTTAATTCATTTTTTTTTAAATTATGTTACATGTCTCTTACTTATTAATAGTTTTTATTTTATAAACTATAAAAAAAAAATATTTAACATTTTTTAATTAACACACTCATACTAGTAGAATCCACCTCTCCAATTACATTTCCCAGCATAATTATTAGCCGATAGGCTTTCTATGGGGAGAAACCCATGACCGAAAATGTGTCTCACACTCCCGGAAAAATTTCTCACGCAACCGGAAAACCTTCCCGACAAAAGTTACATTTGCCAATAACTTTCTTTAGTATTGAATGTTATTCCACATTTTGTGTGCGTGCGCTTATACTTTCAATGTGATCTGCATGTGCACTATAGTCAACACTCCATCCTTTGCCCACAAAACTACCGTCTGGTAAATATCATCTTGGAGGGCAGTTTTTGAATGGAGGGGCACAAGCGGATACAAACGCAGAGACTCACACAAAGCTGTGTGCAGGTATTCCATCTCTCCCAATTCTTCGTAGCTGAAAACAAAACCCTTATCACTTTCTTTTCTTTTCTCTAAAATCTTCATAATTTGACGACGAATGCGTTGTTCCACTGTGGGATGAGACAAAAGCACCCAGAAGAACCATGTCAGAGAAGTAGATGATGTATCGGTGGCTGCCACCATTAAATTAACAATCATATCTCTCAGATGTCGATCTGATTTATCTGCTAAATTGTCAAAACTTGCCATGAATCTTGAAAGAAGGTCATCTCTTATAGGGCCACTTTTGTTACTTTGATTAATACCCAGTGCAAATTCGTCCACCACAGCGATTGCTTCACGCAGCCGCCTTTCAGAGGGATTTGGAATTGAATTCAATGCTGGCAGCCTTCCTCAGCCTTCCTCTTCATCCTCATTAAAGATTCAGGGCCTAGGAAATTATGTAGAATCAATTTCAAGCGGGGACCTTTCTTGTAGTTTTCGAATCTCTTTTTAAGCATGTGTTCCACAACTGCAGAGTTTGTCGTAACATACCCTCTTACTTTTGGGCGGTGTAGTTTGGATGTAGCCGAGGGAGAAACAAAGAGAGTGTCTGTAATCCAGCCATGAAACTTGTGCTGGTTTTTTATTAACGAAGGGAGAAAGTTGAGGATGGGATAATGGGTCACCCCATCAATATCATATCTTTTGTGGACCAAGTGCAGTAGAAAGATGAAAGCGAGAAGTGTTACTGCAATACAAGAGAATAGTATCTGGCAGTGAAGGACATAGAGAGAGAAAAGTGGGTTTAGTCTACAAGAAACACAACTAAAATTTAGGCATTAATTTATCTTCTATTTATATCATTTAAGATAAGCATAGATTTAATATTGGTATTCATAAAATAAAAAATTTAAATATTAAATCTATAAAAGAAATTATATAGAATCAAATAATATTTTATCTTTTGGTCTGTGGCCAACAACGTGTTGGTGAATGGGTCTATTTTATCGCCGGGAAATTTTGTGGTTGCAAATGCTACTGTAAATATGCTTGCGACATGTGGTTGCCTTGACACCATGTAAGAAGTTTGAAAAAATGCTTCAAAGAATATGGAACCGGAGGCACTGCATACCGAGCTACATGTCACGCCATGTCAGAAACCTTATTTACAGAGCACGCCCTAATTTTTGTGCGAAGTTTAGGGTTCACAGACGGATTTCTTCCACTTATCTCACACAGAGGCATCATTGAGATTAATATGGGATAGCTATTTATTACTATGAAGATCGACAACGTCACCTGCACAAACATACTCTTCATGGCTGAATAACCTTCTCTCATAACCTCTACAATTCCACATACAAATGCCATCAAGTTTATCAGTGCTATGATAGAAAAAGGTATATTCCAAGTAATTTCCAAACTACTTGAATGAGCGCAAATAGATTGGATGACACTCCTTTAATCATCCACATCCTTTGTTCATTCCACCAAGATTTTAGAGAGCCTCCTCCTACATATATAAATTCTAGAGCATTTTGTGCATATGCACATACCGGTAAAAATAGAAAGAGGATAACCCATGGATCTGAAATCTGTTAGATATAAATGATTTTTAATCAATATCAAAATTCAAAATTCAAAAAATCAAAAACTTTTACAAATTATATGGAGGGTAAAACTACCTGGGGAAATAACGATAGGTCGGTAACCATGCATAAGGTTGGTAGTACGCCATAGTAGATTAAAGGTAAGGAAAATGGAGTAAATAGAAAGTAATAACTGTAACACATGTTCTGTGCTAGACTTGGATGGCGGATACCATAAGTGACTAGACAATATTTCCTACAAAAGATCTTAAGGAAACCCGTTACCAATCTTTTATTTTGGATGAGAGTGTCATTCAGATTAATAGGCGCACACCCCAAAAAACCATCTCTTTTGGGAGAGAAAAAAATAGAATTCCATCCTCTACAGTGTATAGAAAACCTTGTCAAAGTATCTTCCACTGCACAGTCGTAGAGCCTGCCAACCTGTAACAAGAATTCACTGTCAGAAATTGTTTCCAAGAAAAATTACGCTGTTGGAAAAAATTATCAAGATTTTAACATGTATTTGCCTTTTTTCCCCACCCATTGGGTGTTCTCCTCGTAGTGACACTTGGCAAGCTCTTTTGCCTCGTCCAATTGCTTAGATGGAGCTGATTTTTCCATCCTTACAATTGATGAACTAATCAACTCTTTGATAAAGTCTAAAGGATGAATGAAATAGAACATTTGATAGCCCGATTAAAGAATATTGGGTGAGAGAAACTAGACGTCCTAACTACCTTTCTAATCTACACGAATGGAATTTTTATTGCCATAATTACATTGTTTTATTAAAAAAAAAGCTTATTATTACAGTTAACTTTAATAATCTATTAAATAAGAAATTTAAATTAATTAGATTAAACTATTTTAATTTTATCTTTTAAAAAATTAAATAATATTTAAAAATACAAAACCGTTTGCTTGATTGGAATAATAGTGTGGAAGTTGAAAATGCAAGAAGATTTTTTGATATGTATGTTAGTGCATGGAACCCCCATGATCTATCGCAGGGTAGCAATCCAATACATCGATCTCTGCTTGATGATCTGTGCTTGCTAAACACAACTCATATATTTTCCACTGACCTCTCGACTGACTATGAGGCCATAATCAATTGCATCAAAAGACACACAAAATGTAGAGAGAGTGCTTGCTTGCACAAGAAGCGGGGTAAACTAGAGTGCCGCTACAAAGCTCCATCGAAGAATCAAAGTATCTCTACTATATCAATTGATAACACAGGCACAAAGAAATATGAACCTACGCGAAATGATGATAGGTTAAACATATACAACCCTGAAATGCTCCTAATATGGAGAGCCAATATAGATTGCCAGCCTGTTGTCTCGTGAGCGCATGTTCTAAAATACATTGCAAAATATGCAGCAAAAGCAGAGAGAAAAT
>MU228515.1:2432436-2448946 GCA_018584345.1 Thuja plicata | reverse complement strand
AGGATAACCCATGGATCTGAAATCTGTTAGATATAAATGATTTTTAATCAATATCAAAATTCAAAATTCAAAAAATCAAAAACTTTTACAAATTATATGGAGGGTAAAACTACCTGGGGAAATAACGATAGGTCGGTAACCATGCATAAGGTTGGTAGTACGCCATAGTAGATTAAAGGTAAGGAAAATGGAGTAAATAGAAAGTAATAACTGTAACACATGTTCTGTGCTAGACTTGGATGGCGGATACCATAAGTGACTAGACAATATTTCCTACAAAAGATCTTAAGGAAACCCGTTACCAATCTTTTATTTTGGATGAGAGTGTCATTCAGATTAATAGGCGCACACCCCAAAAAACCATCTCTTTTGGGAGAGAAAAAAATAGAATTCCATCCTCTACAGTGTATAGAAAACCTTGTCAAAGTATCTTCCACTGCACAGTCGTAGAGCCTGCCAACCTGTAACAAGAATTCACTGTCAGAAATTGTTTCCAAGAAAAATTACGCTGTTGGAAAAAATTATCAAGATTTTAACATGTATTTGCCTTTTTTCCCCACCCATTGGGTGTTCTCCTCGTAGTGACACTTGGCAAGCTCTTTTGCCTCGTCCAATTGCTTAGATGGAGCTGATTTTTCCATCCTTACAATTGATGAACTAATCAACTCTTTGATAAAGTCTAAAGGATGAATGAAATAGAACATTTGATAGCCCGATTAAAGAATATTGGGTGAGAGAAACTAGACGTCCTAACTACCTTTCTAATCTACACGAATGGAATTTTTATTGCCATAATTACATTGTTTTATTAAAAAAAAAGCTTATTATTACAGTTAACTTTAATAATCTATTAAATAAGAAATTTAAATTAATTAGATTAAACTATTTTAATTTTATCTTTTAAAAAATTAAATAATATTTAAAAATACAAAACCGTTTGCTTGATTGGAATAATAGTGTGGAAGTTGAAAATGCAAGAAGATTTTTTGATATGTATGTTAGTGCATGGAACCCCCATGATCTATCGCAGGGTAGCAATCCAATACATCGATCTCTGCTTGATGATCTGTGCTTGCTAAACACAACTCATATATTTTCCACTGACCTCTCGACTGACTATGAGGCCATAATCAATTGCATCAAAAGACACACAAAATGTAGAGAGAGTGCTTGCTTGCACAAGAAGCGGGGTAAACTAGAGTGCCGCTACAAAGCTCCATCGAAGAATCAAAGTATCTCTACTATATCAATTGATAACACAGGCACAAAGAAATATGAACCTACGCGAAATGATGATAGGTTAAACATATACAACCCTGAAATGCTCCTAATATGGAGAGCCAATATAGATTGCCAGCCTGTTGTCTCGTGAGCGCATGTTCTAAAATACATTGCAAAATATGCAGCAAAAGCAGAGAGAAAATATGAAAGTTGCACCGATATGCTTACAAGAATATCCACATGCCAAAAAATTGGTGACCCAGCCTTGACTGCATATAGAAAATTTATGACAGAACTTGTGGTAGATCGTGATATAGAAGCCCAAGAAGCATGTCATATGCTTCAAAAATTACCACTCGTTATGTGCAGTAGACACTTCACAACTCTAAATGTTGGTCGAAAAGAGTTGCACCGCTTATCAAGAACATCAAATGAAAGCACATACAACCCAACTACTTACACTCTTACATCAATTGACCTCCAGAGATGGAACACATCACACTACTTGAATATGCACAATCTTTTTCCTATGCTGCAAGACGTAAAGGGGATAAATGGAGGGGGAGAAAAGAAAAAGCTATTGTTAATGTCTTCCCAAAATTCTATACCATCCAAAAGGAGGATTCAAAAAACTTTGAAACATTTGTTGGAGTGAGTTGTTATTATACAAATATTTTTTGTAATATTGAAAGTGACATACGAGTTACAAAAGATAAAATAATTGAAAATTGGAAGCAAATGAATGCTAAAAAATATGACGCATGGCACATCAATCACACCATCGAAGAGGACACTATTTCTAAAGAGGAGGACAATAGTGATTGTGATGTGAACACGGTAGAAATGACAAACATGCATGAATGGGAGTAACTTTCACAAATGGGATTCACAAATATTGTAAACCTAGATGAACTTGAAATGCTTGGAAAGCATGACTTTTATAACAATTACAAGTGGGACCAAGTTGACGTACCTCAACATTTGCATGAAACTGCACCACAATTCATAGTCATACAAAAGACATAAACCATGGATGCCACTTACCAACTAGGATCAATGTCCCTGATTATACACTTTCACCAAAGCAAAAGCTTGCACTTTCAATAATTATAGACCATAGCAAGTGTCTCTCTGTCAAACCATTACACATGGACATTCAAGGGACTGCAGGAATAGGAAAATCATACTTAATAAGTTGTGTAAGGAAAGCGCTCGATGGAACAACTACTCCAAACAACCCGATACTTATACTAGCCCCTAAACACTAAACCCTAAACCCACACGGTCATTCAAGGGACTGCAGAAATAGGAAAATCATACTTAATAAGTTGTATAAGGAAAGCGCTCCATGGAACAAGTACTCCAAACAACCTCATACTTATACTAGCCCCTACTGGAATCACTGCATTTAACATACAAGCATCCACAGTACATTCGACACTAAAAATTATTATCAAAGAAATACATCCATTACAAGGCCAAACACTTACCACATTCCAAGAAGAGATGAAGCACATGAGGTACGTCCTTATTGATGAGATGATTTTCATAGGGCCCAAACTACTATTGCGAATAGACATAAGGCTACAGGAGGCCTTCCCCCATCGACAACATATTAGCTTTGGTGGATTGTCCATAATTCTAATTGGCGACTTTGCACAACTACCTCCTGTAATGGACAAACCTATCTATGTAGCGCATTCAGATGCCTTAGCACTATGGAAACAATTTACAATAATTGTAACCTTACAAACAATATTTCGCCAACAAGGTAAGAGACTAATCCAAACCCAATTTCGCCAAGTACTTCACAACATACGGAATGCAACCCCAATATAGGAAGATTGGAAATTATTGATGTCTTGCACAGCCACATAGCTTACAACAGATGAAAATGAACATTTTAACATTGCAATACACCTTTTTGATACAAATGATTTAGTATGCCTACATAACATAAAAACGCTAAAACAACTAAAGTGTCTAGTTGCGCTAAGCATCACAACAATTTCCAGTAGCATAGTAGATATTGAAACTACTGATGAAAATTTTGAGAAACAAGTGCTACTTTGCAAAGGGCAATGAATCATTCTCACAACAAACCTATGGACACAAGTAGGCCTTGTAAATGGAATTCTTGGTGAAGTTATTGACATTATTTACAATCCAAGCTCAAAACCACCTGAATTTCTTGCATACATGGTAGCACAGTTTGAAACCTATAATGGGCCACCATGGAATGAAGGTGACCCAAAATCTATAGCAATAGTGCATGTATCCCTTGGAAACCATAGACAACTATCACGCACAATGGCATGGGCTATTACCATACACAAGTCCCAAGGTCTAACGCTTCAGCGAGCAATGATTGATATTGGGAAGACCGAGAGACAGGGCCTAACATTTACAACTATATCTCGAGTCAAGTTGCTAGATGGCCTCCGCATTGAGCCCCTATTCACCTTTGAGAGATATTCGAGAATGCAAAATAATGCGTACACAATTATAAGGAAAAAAGAAGAGGATCGATTGCAACTAATGTCTCTTTAGGAAAAATGTATGTGATTCTGAAGCCATCTTATTTGTCTATATATAGAATAAACATTATCGCATGAAGTCCACTGACTTACTTTTTTTTTATTGCATCCTTGCAAGCAATTGGAAAGCATGACAAATCAAAAATATTGTGTGAATCGTTGGTACCATTTGATTCAACAATTCAATTGTATGTTACTACACTTCTAAGTTTTTTTGTAGCAATTCATTGGTTCTATTTACACTTTATGGAGCTAATCTATAGCATAGAGCATACGAAACCATGTAGTCTACTATCCTGAAAACCACCTGAAATTCCTACATACATGGTAGCACGGTTTGAAACCTATAATGGGCCACCATGAAATGAAGGCGACCCAAAATCTATACCAATAGTGCATGTATCCCTTGGAAACCGTAGATAACTACCACGCACAATGGCATGGGTTATTACCATACACAAGTCCCAAGGTCTAACGCTTCAGCGAGCAATGATTGATATTGTGAAGGCCGAGAGATAGGGCCTAACATTTACAACTATATCTTGAGTCAAGTTGCTAGATGGCCTCCGCATTGAGCCCCCGTTTACCTTCGAGAGATATTCCAGAATGCAAAATAATGTGTACACAATTATAAGGAAAAAAGAAGAGGATCGATTGCAACTAATGTCTCTTTAGGGAAAAGGTATGTGATTCTGAAGCCATCTTATTTGACTATATATAGAATAAACATTATCACATGAAGTCCATTGACTTACTTTTTTTTTATTGCATCCTTGCAAGCAATTGGAAAGCATGACAAATGAAAAATATTGTGTGAATCGTTGGTTGCATTTGATTCAACAATTCAATTGTATGTTACTACACTTCTAAGTTTTTTTTGTAGCAATTCATTGGTTCTGTTTACACTTTATGGAGCTAATCTATAGCATAGAGCATACAAAACCATGTAGTCTACTATCATGAAAACCACCTGAAATTCCTGCATACATGGTAGCACGGTTTGAAACCTATAATGGGCCACCATGGAATGAAGGGGACCCAAAATCTATACCAATAGTGCACGTATCCCTTGGAAACCGTAGACAACTACCACACACAATGGCATGGGCTATTACCATACACAAGTCCCAAGGTCTAACGCTTCAGCAAGCAATGATTGATATTGGGAAGACCGAGAGACAGGGCCTAACATTTACAACTATATCTCGAGTCAAGCCGCTAGATGGCCTCCGCATTGAGCCCCCGTTCACCTTCAAGAGATATTCCAGAATGCAAAATAGTGTGTACACAATTATAAGGAAAAAATAAGAGGATTGATTGCAACTAATGTCTCTTTAGGGAAAAGCTATGTGGTTCTGAAGCCATCTTATTTGACTATATATAGAATAAAAATTATCGCATGAAGTCCATTGACTTACTTTTTTTTTTATTGCATCCTTGCAAGCAATTGGAAAGTATGACAAATCAAAAATATTGTGTGAATCGTTGGTTGCATTTGATTCAACAATTCAATTGTATGTTACTACACTTCTAAGTTTTTTTTTTGTAGCAATTCATTGGTTCTGTTTACACTTTATGGAGCTAATCTATAGCATAGAGCATACAAACCCATGTAGTCTACTATCCTAAATCTAGCTTCATAGAATATCTATGAGTTATATAAAATTAAATTCAATATACTTTATTTGCAGAGGTTCTATCTAGGTCTTTGACCATATGTATCAATTTTGTGCAGGCCCCGTACTTGGTTTATGTGATATCTATGCGTTATATTCATTGCATCCTTGTTTCACCCTCTCCACTTGATCGCTCCTTATCAAGTCACATAGTTGATACTTTGTATTGCCACTTTACTTGGTTTGTTGGTTTTTTTTTTTCGTGTTATTTATGGTGTTCTTTTATAGTTTACAACTTCCATTAAGTTAACTGACATTACTTGTGTTCACCCTCAGCAGACTAAACAGAAGATTCGAGAGCTCGCCAAAGTGTTGGTGATTCGGAAGATACTATATGATCTCCCTTTCTCTATTCATAATATCATTTCCTATCCTCCTAAGATTCGTTCAATGGTTCTTGATGAATAGTTTTTTTGTTGCTCGTACACGCAAAGGGGGCTCCTTGATGTTGATTAGATCTCTTTTGCATTTCTTTCTCCTTGGAGACTCTTATTGTTCTGTCTTTTCACATGATAATTACTATATTTATTGTTTTAACGATGGCAAACTTGAAATGTTGGGTAAGGGCATTTTGTATTCAGTCTGTAAGAATAGTGGGTGGTAGGGCGGCTTGTTTAAAGTTTGCCACATTAACCTCATCAAGTTTGTGCTCTTATTTTCATCATGCAAAATAAGAAACAAAAGAATACAACATTACATTAGTTACCAATTTCACCATATGTTCCTTGAAATTTTGAACGTACAATATTGAAAGTTAAAACAATTTATATTTCACTTATATATGACCTCTTATTGTCTTATATATCAACTCGTATAAACTCTCCTATCGGCATCACACTTGCACCTTTTCAGGTGCAAGCGCTAGTTATTTTAAATAACCCACTATTAGTACTAAGTAAAAACCAAAAGAAAAATACTCCATGTAGAAGATGCACCATTCTATTTCACTAACTTTTAGATGGCTGTGAAAGTCATCGATATTGAAGCTTGATCACACAATCTCCTCCTATTTGTTAAGATTATCTGCTAAAATCGTGGAGCAATCTAAGTTTGCATCTCCTTCCTCGAGGGGATTCAAGCGTTATAGACTGAAATAGCTAATTTAAACATGTAAATCTTGCTTTTGGTTGGTATGTAGATTTTCTCGAAGGTGTAGGAATCTGGGTTTTTGATTGTTTTGTGTAAGAAAAAACTGAATTAGGTGTGGTAGTTAGATAACTTAGCTTGTAGTCATGGTTGAAGTCAACTGTCAGTGAACATAATGTTGGAACAAACATAAGCTTCAAAGGCTAAATTATAAATGACACCCACAAAATAAGAAGCCTTTTAAATTATTTTTTTAATTCGTTTTAAAATCTATTAAGCTATATTTGATTTGTTTCAAAATCTATATATTACTGTGTTGCTTGGAGGTGTAGGATTACTTAGCTTGTAGTCCTGGTTGAATTATACTATCCCTGCACACAATATATATGCTTCAAAGGCTAATGTATGAAATGACAATTCTTTCAAAATAAGCATAGTTACAGGGAGTTTCTGAGACAGAGGATTAAGGGTTTAAATTTGGGAATAACGAAGAGATGGCGGGGGCAGTGGTAGAGCAGCAATGAGGGCCGACAGTAATATACAAATTGAAGTAAATTGAATCTTCAAGACTAATTTTGTAACGCAAGACGTAAAAGTGCCCCATAAAAAACCTAAAATGTATTTGGCCATTCTAGAAATTGCTCATTTACTCTGTATTTAGTTCATTTGAAATGTCATTATACATGGAACAGTACCGTTTGGATAGTTTGAGGATTAAGAAAAGACCCAATGAGAAATCTTGGAAATACAACATGCTATCTATCACAACTTTTTCTTCTATTTTCCTCTGCTTTTTTAATCTACCCTTCATCTATTTACAAGCCACCTACTTAGCTTAGAAGTGAAAACTCGTTCACAATCTTGCTCATAAATTTTATATAAAGCTACTCTGATGAAAAATGGTAGTATAAAATCAGACTTACAGAGCCTGATAACTAAGAGAAGAAGCCATGGAAAGAAGACTAAATGTATGGATACAATGCTTGTTAATGATTTTAACTTGCCTCCAAGTAGACAGTAGTTCATATAATGTCATGAGGTGGGAGGAAGCAGAACAGAGGCAGGAGTTGGAGGAAGATGACAGCCAAGGAGATGACTGGGATTTTGTGCAAACAAAAGGCACACAGTTTATGGTGAATGATTTGCCATTTTATATTAATGGGTTCAACACATATTGGCTGATGTTGCTTGCTGTGGACCCTTCAACCAGACCCAAGATCAGTGAAGTGTTTCAGCAGGCAGCTTCTGTTGGACTTACAGTGGGGAGAACTTGGGCTTTCAATGATGGAGGATGGAGGGCTCTCCAGAAGTCCCCTGGTGTTTATGATGAAGATGTCTTCAAGGTGAATATTTGAATCATCCATATGCATTACCATATAATCTAATAGACATAAGCTGACTGTATGTTCTGTTTTATAGGCCTTAGACTTTGTAATCAGTGAAGCCCAGAAGAATAACATTAGGCTTATCCTGAGTTTATGCAACAATTGGGAAGCATATGGAGGAAAATCACAGTATGTGAAATGGGGACTTAGTGCAGGCTTAAAATTGAGTTCTGATGATGCCTTCTTTTCGGATGCCACTCTCAAGACCTACTTCAAAATCCACATCAAGGTACACATGATACAGCCTATGATATATAATGCAGAAATGTGTTTTTATTGTTTATCATGCCTTTTATGCTTTTTACTAGTTTTTAGTTTCTAATAACTGCATCTTCTGATTGATATATCCTCCTGAGAATTTGATATTTCAGAAAATTCTTACAAGAGTTAACACAATCACCAATATTGCATATAAGGATGATCCCACCATATTTGCCTGGGAGCTAATGAATGAACCTCGCTGCACCTCTGATCCATCTGGTGACACATTGCAGGTACTTGAGTTCTCTCAAACTTGCCTGAAGGCCCACATATTTTATCAATGTGGGCAATGAACAAATTGCTGCCACACAAATAAGTAAATTCATGTAGCTGGGCATGAGCTTCGATGGATTATATATTGGCTTTTGTAATGGCCTACGTATAATTTGTCTTTTTCTTGTTCTCTCTGATGTGATATTTTTGTGATTAAGATAATCTAGGTATATATTAGAAAATAGCAGGGTATTCAGAGCATGCTAGTTATTGTAAGTGCATACCTTGTGGCCATTTCTATGATCCGCAAAATCCTTGGGCAAGAAGATAAGGTACTAAAACAACATAAGTATGCTATCTGTTAATAGGTTAAACAAGATGTATTACTTCTAATGTGGAATTTTCTTTTTTTCTCAATTTTCTATTAGGTAAGAAAAGGCATTTGCTCACTCTTACAACATGCTAAATATTACGCTTGAGCATAAAAAAAGAAATGTTATAAGATGATTTATCGGGATTCAGCTGTGTTGTTTCGAGTCAATTTATGAAACTCTAGATTTTATGGGAATTTCCCATTGGAATTTCATGAGCATAGACTCTCATTGTTCATGAATGGTATTCTGAGTAGTTTTGAATGAATCTTTCTCAATTAAAACCTATTTTCTGTGATCATGAATTCTTTCATAAATAGTCCATTTATAGCTTATATTTTATGAGTAGTGATTAGAAAAATCTCTCTCAAGATTATGAACCTCTATAAATAGTCTAGTTAGATTCAGAACTCATTGCATCTAAATCAAACTCAAAGATGAAACACCAGGAATTCCTGAGAGGCGACTCCCCACCATGATCAAGTCCACTGCAAAACCTTAAAAAGTATTGTATCTTACAAGTCTTAGTTCATTGGCATTCATCCCAGCCACAGGTGACCTCTAGATGAATTCCAATGGAAAATATCACTGCTGAAAAAATTGTCATTTACAGTTTTTATATACATTAGTGAAAATAAGGCTACAGTTGTGTAAAAAAAATCCAAGTTCACTAAGGCTACAGTTGTATAAAAAACAAATTTAAATCCAAGAACAAGGAGGTGGGTGATTTTTTTTAAAATAGGGAAAACTGTTTTATATTCTTTGAATACACTTTCCAAATTGTTTTCAGTGGGGATTCAGCTTAGCTTCTTCCAAATGAACTTTATGATAGTAGGAAATAAGGAGATACCTTTTGAATTAGCTTTGCTTGATTACACTGTCATTTGATCATATGGGGGTGTTAGAATAATTTATCTCATGTCTCTTTTGAAACCCTAACAACAGGGATGGATAAACGAGATGGCTGTTTATGTGAAATCAATAGACAGAAAACACCTATTGGAGATAGGAACAGAAGGATTCTATGGACCTTCGAGTCCTGACAAAGATGGATTTAACCCCAACACTTATGCTACACAAGTAGGAGCAGATTTCATAAGGAATCACCAAGCTCTTGGCATTGACTTTGCCTCTGTACATATTTATCCAGATAGCTGGTAAGCATATACATCAAGAACATATCTTTCTATACAATTTTGATTCTTTTAACTCACCTTTTAATTTGTCTACGAAATTTTCTTATGTTCTCTTGTTCTGACTTGCATGTAGGATCTCACAATCAATTTCTCCATCTCACCTCACCTTTGTTAATAGCTGGATTAAATCACATATTCGAGACTGTGACAAGATCCTGAACATGCCAGTTTTGTTTTCTGAATTTGGCACATCAAGCAGAGATCCAGGGTACAATAGCAGTTACAGAGAAACCTTCATACACAATGTTTATGACAACATTTTGTTGTCAGCCAAGAAAGGAGGAGCTGGAGCAGGGAGCCTGATTTGGCAGCTCTTTCCAGAGGGGGTAGATTACATGGCAGATGGGTATGAAGTGATACTTTCAAAGAGCCCTTCAATAGCCAAATCCATGCAAGGGCAGTCAGTCTCCTTGTGGTCATTTAGCTCTGTGTGTAAGTGGAGCTTTAAGTGGACCTGCAGAAGAGATGTCATTACTTCCCCTGCTTTTATCTCATTGACTGCTGATCTTTTAGGTGGAGTTGAAATGGCCCATGAATTGTAAAGTGTGCAAATTAGTATTATGCACTCAGTATAAAATGTGTATGCCCTCGAATACTATGGGACTGTAGTGACACACAAATATATCACCATGCATTTCTTATGGTCAAGATTCAAAATCATAATAGTTAATTTCTTGAAAGATAGTTGATGGATCATGGAGTGTGATCTGAAATGTTGATCCAAAAGAATCTTACATCATTGAATTCAAAAACATTACTTATTATCACTATAGACTGAAAATTTCTTGTCTCACATTGTTGATTTCTTATATATTCACTTTTTCAAATAAATAAATGAGGGACTGAAATTTTCGCGATTTAAGCAGCACGTATTCGGTACTTGTGTATTCGCCACCTCTCAACTATTACTATTTTTTTTTTCCATCCACGACGATGATTAAATTTAATTGATCAAGGATTTTTCAGTTAATTTAAAAGTGTCAACTTATACCTTTGGCAACCATAGGCATGACAACGACTCTATGAAAAAACTCATATTCACATTAAAATGTAGTAAGTTCCTAATGTCATGTTTGTTACTAGACTCTACGCTAAACCTCAAAGGTTAATTCATAATGTATCTTCCTATGTGTCACTCTTGAAAATCATAGGCCGTATAGCTCATACATAATGATAGAGAGGATTCATCCTTTGCTCTTATATAAGATTTCTAATCTCACTTTTAAGCCACAACCATTCATTGGGCATATGCTTTCAAATGAATCCAATGACAATAGAATGATAACAAACACATTATAATCAAATGTTGGTTGTATGTCAGCATTAGTGTGCAAACACACAAAAAACAAGAAAGGGACCACATCATTCCAACATCCCCTGTTCACGCCACAATTTACTCAAGGACAAGACATCTATACATATCGTGGCTAGCTTTCATTCGCATCATGCATGATTAGGTGATTACGTCTTGTACACCTCATAGGTATGGAGGTTAACTTATGCATACATCACTTTTACACAAGGTGACAAGCTCATAAACATATTATAGGTACAAAATAGACCACTTTAAGGATACATCATGTATACATAGTGTGGCTAGCTTTTTGTAATATCATAAGAATGCAAAGTGACTAGCTCATACATTCATCGCATTTATGTAAAATATCACACAGTGTGACTAACTCATGCAACCATCAAATCCACCATGTGGATAATCTTAAACATCATAGTAGTGATTTTGACCCTATTGTAAGCATCTTTTTCTTTACTATGTTAACTAACACATAAGCCCTTAAGTACATCCCAACCAAAAGGAGGAACGTCAATGCATCTCATACTATACTATGGATCCCATCTTTTTTCCCAATCTACTGTCAGCTATGTTGACAAGAAAGCATCTACTATTATCTAACATCATCATTGGCAATGTCATAGGCTTAATAACATGCACAACCCATGAGGCCATCTATCCAAGTACACAATGATTAAGTAACACATAAATAGAGATCAACTACCTCATGTCATCACTGGAAAGGTTATAGATATAATAATGCACAAACCCATGGACAATAGGAAGTAGATGTGTACTGTGTGCATCTATTCATTACCTAGTTCTCTAACACATACCCTTTAAGTGCATCCTAGCTGAAAAAAGGAATGTTGATGCATCCCATACTAGATGTGTGGACGGAAGATATACATGATTTTGTATGAAGAGGTATGATTGGAATCTGAAATAAGTTAGAGATGTGTGCGCCTCATTGGAACTGCTTTGGAATAACATATGCTATCAGTCAGTTCGTATGTTTGGACTATAAGTCCTCCTTGATCTATAATCAGATTGTGTTGTAAGGCAGTGAGCCTTGTTGTAATTGTGATTAAGCAGTGAGCTCTAGGCAGTGTGCATGAATGCATGTACATTCTCCTTTTGTAATACTCCTAACAGGGTACATTATTCATTAGTGAGTTTCCACTTCAAAAATCTTGGTGTTGGGTAAATTATCACCTTTTAGGCTGATTCCGATCATTCGGCCCAGTTAGACTCGGCCCAGGTGGACTCGGTCGAGTCTAACACAGCCGAGTATACGTGGGCGCCACGAGGCGCCGAGTGGCGCCTACGTGGCCCAGTAGACTGGGTCGAGTGGTACTCGGTCGTGTTAGACTCGGCCGAGTCTAACCGATATTTTAAATATCTAAAAATGAACCGTAAGCCCCTAATTTGCACATTGAGGGGCTAAGAGAGTAAACTCAGCCGAGTTCCAGGTAGGTCCCCAAATTTTTGTTTTGTTTTTTGTTATTTTTTTTTTAATGTTTTCACGTATAAATATATATATATAATGAATTTTATTTTTACTTAGCAGTGTAATATATTATTTTTTTCTTCATTTTCAAGCAATAAATGTTTTTAGGCCATATTATTGATGTTAAAAACATACAGTTTACCCAAAATTTTGAAACTTAAACACAAAGCCAAACTCAAACCTAAAAATATATAGTTTACCCAAAAGTTTGAAACATTTAAACATAAACTCAAGCCTAAAAACATATAATTTACCCAAAACGTAAACTAGAAGCATAACTTTTGTTTCGTGAATGAGTTAGTCTTTAGTCATCCGAAGCAATCATTACACGGAATTAATTTAGGATACATGATTGTTATTAAGAGAACACCACAAAATCTTTTTGTCACAAAGATCATTCTACATCTTCATTATGTACAACTTTCAAAATTAGCATATAACAAAACCCTAAGTCTTGTACTAGGTTGTTTGATGTAATTAGATTTTCATAATTGTAAATTCTTTGTAGACATTCATTTGTGGTTTTTATTTAAGTGACATTTCTAAAAATAATCAATATATATGTATATCAATCTTAAATCATCACACATCATGTGACATATAAAAGAGTTATACTCTTAGGTCATTTGAAGAGATTTCACTAAAAATAGAGTTAATTTAGGCTAATCAATTTGTATATATTGAAGTCTTGAAAATCACTTAAGTTATGGAATCTTCTTTTTTATATATTTATGCTTATGGGGATGTAATGGATGGATCTTTTTTGTTCAGATGGACATGTATGTTAAATTATGTCTATTTATGTTATGTTCAAAGAGATGTACACATGATATATATATATATATATATGCAATTTGACTTGTTTAAAATTTATGAACTTTTGTTCAAAAATGTTGCATGTTGATGAAGTAAATTAAATTTGTTTAATTTAAATATGTATAGATAGTTTTTAACTTTTATTTAAACATGTTCTTTTTCAACATGCGCGCGCACACACACACACACACACACACACACATATATTGATTTTCTACAGAATGTACACATGTATATGCCCACTTGCAGCGAGCATTTTTTATCTAGATATTGCATTTATGTCATAGCTTCTACTGGTTGAGATCCTAGCATTCATGATAGTCAAGCCTCACGAGCATCCTCAGGCTGCAATGATACCCCACATAGTCGAGATAGTCATAGACAGGAGACTATCTTGAGGATGCACGCCGCTCTAGCTGTGCTAGAGCAGACATTGCAAAATAGTGATATCCTCTCTAATAGGGAGAAATTGACATTCATTCGCACCAAATTAATGAGTATGATTCAGAAGTCTGAATCATACAATCCATATGATGATACATCTATTGATTTTTTTTACCATAGCCTCTCTAGCAGTGTGACAGGTAATGTGGGTTGGAGGACAGTTGATTTAGATGTTTATGTTACTTAGGTTAAGAACATGTTTGGGACCCATTACATAGATAAGAGGGTGGTT
Organism: Thuja plicata; assembly: GCA_018584345.1. Taxonomy (NCBI): domain Eukaryota; kingdom Viridiplantae; phylum Streptophyta; class Pinopsida; order Cupressales; family Cupressaceae; genus Thuja; species Thuja plicata. The sequence goes on along the minus strand of MU228515.1, from coordinate 2,434,707 downwards.
AGAGCATACAGGGTCACAAAATGTACAGATGACTTAGTAGCCCCTTTTATATATCTAAGATGGTTGGCAGCCCATCATATGTGGCCCCAAAAAGATGAGGTGCCCCTATATTTTTGCAAACAATTATTTGTAGAGTTCCATTTGGGTTACGATGTTGATTACACATATTTACCTCCACATGTTGGTCAGGGTCGGGGGAGATATCAGGATAAGTGTAGACGACCTGATTTACCACAACCCCTTAGTAAGAGGGCATTGGTGGGTCAAAACCTTTTTGTTCTTCCAAAAGGTTTGGAGACCTAAACTGGAGCTGGACAGGTTGCAGCTGAGGATGCATGCGTAGATATGTTTTCTAGCATTGCCACCATCACAACTTAGGTCAATGAGTTGTCATCTGATCGTGTGGCTACGTACATGCTTAGATCCCAGATGAGCATAGGCGTTGATCCTTTTAGTCCATTTTATGATCCTTACATCCAATTTGACCTTCTCACTCCATATGACATAACACAACTACCAGAGGATCGTCTACGCAACATGAGCTCCATTTTAGTCAATGATCTCCTAGAAGCTTACCAGCACATTTCTATGACACATGGGGTTCCTCCGCGTGATATTCCTACATTCATTCAAGGAGACCAGGTGAGATCCTCCACATCCAGCAGTCGGGGACGGGGAGAGGCAGAGGAAGGTACATCTGATGAACTATAGTTGATTGAATGTTTGAAGATGATAAGTTGAAGATCACTAAGCTGCAAAAGTGAATGCAAGACATTAAATCAGTTAATGTATTGTATTTTCATTGTTGTCAACTTGATATGGTTTGATTGATCATATACATATTGGTCATAAATTTGAAGATCTAAAGAGACAAAGTTTATGTTATCGGTAAAACATAAAAAGTTTGTATAGACCGAGTGACAGTGAACACCGACGAACAGTGAACCCCGAGGAGTTCACAGTGTAAACCAAGCATAGTAGTAACCAAGCAAGCGTTACTGAGCAAGTGTCACCATGAAGTTCATAGTGTATACCGAGCACTGCAGATAACTAATGTTGTTATAGAGCATAACTGCAGTTGATGACCGATCAGAACTGAAGTTAAAGAATAACAAAATTACTTAGCTGGCAAGAGCTATATTTAGGGATTGATTGACTGATTGCTTTATTTTCAATGATCAGTTAAACTAAAGAAAGGAAAGAGATTTAAAGCACATTTTATTCACAGTTATCAAGGAGAGGTTTGCGGAATAAAACTAAAGCAGAGCTTTATGGGATAAAGAAAGCATGGCGAGTTTTACGGATCAAGAAGTGATCTACAACAAAAACAAGGAGATTGAGTGGCTAATCATGTCTATATAAAGAGATAAGGAATTCATTATGAAGAGAGGAATGCTGATTATAATTCTGGTGAAGATAGAAGTCTTCATATAGATCTAATCATACAGGTTGAAGAACAGATCCAAGGAATTCTACAGACACCAAGCAACAGAGGACAGAGAATTCATCAAGAAAAATAAAGGAAGAGAGCAAAGGAACTAAAGAGCATATTGATCATAGAGGTATTATTGAACTAACAATAGGTCTAGATATCTACCAGTTAAAGTTGTATTTTGAATAGATCATTTACTATATCAGTTTAACCATTGATTCAAAAAATCTCTTAACCGAGTGGGATTTAACAGTCCTTATTGTATTGAGATACTCAAGAGTATCAAAAGGTTTTCTTGTTGACAACATAGTGAGTGCTAGGTCAAAAGACAAACTGTTAGTTTTAAATCCTCTAACAAGGTTGCACTTAACAGTGTGTATTGTAACCTTTAACAGGGTTTTCTCTTCACTGAGCTCACTTCAGAAGAGTGAAAATATTTTGGGTTAACGGTCCTAGGTGGTTTTCTCCCTTAGCAGGGTTTCCACGTTAAAATATATGTGTAAAATGTGTATATGTTTCATTTCATTGATATTTTTCTTTACACATTATTGAAACTGGATTGGTCGGTTAAAACTAAGTTTATTTACTGCTATTCGGTAAAATCTAGAAAAGATAAATAGTATATCTCACCAAGAAGGTTATTATTGTTAAGTTTATTTATGGCATACATCTTGATGGATTGAAAGATAACTAGAGGGTATTATATTTGAAAGATAAGTTTTTGTTTGATTTTTGGAATTATTTTTAAGGCCACTAATTTACCCCCCCTCCTCCCCCCCCCCCACACTCTCAATTATTCTAACAATTGGTATCAGAGCTTTGGTGCTTGGAAGAAAATT
>MU228515.1:2408972-2422460 GCA_018584345.1 Thuja plicata | reverse complement strand
AAACCTGCACAATGTATTGATCAAAACTATTACAGCTTACAACACACTTGCAATGCAAGTTCTTTCAGAAGATTTCAAAACCCTTGAAGACAAATCACGGCAGCATAAAACGTTCCAACAATACACTAGCATCACTACTCTTTGCAACCCTAAAAAATGCTTATATAATGCGCTTCACTTTTTAGGGCTACTCCCAAAGGTAATCATATTAGGGTTTTACCATTCTCCAAGAAAATAGGAAACCCAAAAAAAATTTCGGGGCGATGCCCCGAAACCCACAATTGGGGAAGAGTGTACAGTACTCACATTTATCGATTGCCACATGTCTTCACCTGTCATTGAATCTTTCTGACATAGCTCTTACGTGTCATAGGAATCCGTCATAACCGTTTTAGCCATGATCTCCTTACACACAATTCAAGATGCCGACACATCAACATTATTTGCAAGAAATACATTTTACAAAACAAATAATAAGGATAGGAATTATCCAAGGTTGAGACACCTTATTCCTAACACATAAATGCCAAAGGGAGAGATTGATGAACTATAACTGATTGAATGTTTGAATATGATAAGTTGATGATCACCGAGCTACAAAAGTGAATGCAAGACATTAAATCAGTTAATGTATTGTATTATCATTGATGCCAACTTGATATGGTTTGATTGATCATATACATATTGGTCATAAACTTGAAGATCTGAAGAGACAAATTTTATGTTATCAGTAAAACATAAAAAGTCTGTATACACTGAGTGACAGTGAACACTGACGGAAAGTGAACCCCGAGCAGTTCACAGTGTAAATCAAGCATAGTAGTAACCGAGAAATCATTACCAAGAAAGTGTCACCAAGTGTTTCATAGTTTATACCGAGCACCGTAGATAACTGAATTTGTTATTGAGCATAACTGGAGTTGATGACTGATCAAAACTGAAGTTAAAGAATGAAAAAATTACTTAGCTAGCAAGAGCTATATTTTGGGATTGACTGGTTGATTGCTTTATTTTTAATGATGAGTTAAACTAAAGAAAGATTAGAGATTTAAAGCACATTTTATTCATATTTATCAAGGATATATTTGCGGAATAAAACTAAAGTAGAACTTTATGGGATAAAGCAAGCATGACAAGTTTTATGAATCAAGAAGTGATCTATGACAAAAACAAGGAGATTGAGCGGCTAATCATGTCTATATAAAGAGACAAGGAATTCATTATGAAGAGATGAATGTTGAGTATAATTCTAGTGAAGATATAAGTCTTCATACAGATCTGATCATACAGGCTGAAGAACAGAGCCAAGGAATTCTGCAGACACCGAGCAATAGAGGATAGAGCTTTCACCAAGCAGAACAAAGGAAGAGAGAAAAGGAACTGAAGAGCATATTGATCATAGAGGTATTATTGGACTAATAATAGAGCTGAATATCTACAAGTTAAATTTGTATTTTGAACGAATCATTTACTGTATGATTTTAACCATTCATTCATAAAATCTCTTAATCGAGTGGGATTTAACAGTCCTTATTGTATTGAGATACCCAAGAGTATCAAAAGGTTTTCTTGTTGACAACATAGTGAGTGCTAGGTCAAAAGACATATTTTTATTTTTAAATCCTCTAACAAGGTCGCACATAATAGTGTGTATTGTAACCTTTAATGGTTGGCTCTTCACTGAGCTCACTTCAAAAGAGTGAAAATATTTTGATTACCGGTCCCAGGTGGTTTTTCCATTAGCAAGGTTTCCACATTAAAATCTATGTGTCAAATGTGTATATGTTTCATTGCATTGATATTTTTCTTTACACATTATTGAAAATGGATTGGTCGGTTAACACTAAGTTTATTTACTGCTATTCGGTAAAATCTAGAAAAGATAAATAGTATATCTCACCGAGAAGGTTATATTTGTTAAGTTTATTTATGGCATACATCTTGATGGACTAAAAGATAACTAGAGGGTATTATATTTGAAAGATAAGTTTTGGTTGGATTTTTGGAATTATTTTTAAGGCCACTGATTCACCCCCCCCCCCCTTTCTGTTATTCTAACAACCTCCCGATAGGAGGACGTCCAAATACATCCTACAGATCCACAACAGAGTGTCGATGATCTTACATTACCTCGACATCATACACAGGTTCCCCTACATCAAACACCTATGACCTCACAATTTCACACTGGATTCTCAGATTTTCTTATGGATGAGGTCATTGATCGTGATGCAGTGTCCTTACACTCTTTTGAGTTATCTGACATTGGACGTGCATTACACCAGGTACACTTGAAACCATTTAATTTTAATATTCAAGAATAATCAAGTAATTTCATAATATATATATAACTATATATTTAAATTAATTTGAACCAGGTACAAGACACTATGATGGACGTTGCATTAGAGATTTAGAGGAGCTTGTCGATCTGATTCATCAAGAAGGAGAGGTAAAATAATTTAAATTATTTAAATATTTTATTTGTTTCAAGTTTAAATGTACATTTTAAAAAAACCTTGGTCTGGATTATATATTAATTAAATTTGTTTAATTGTTACATTTACATACAGACTCAGGTCCAGCGGGACATGGATCCACATAGGCATGGACACAGTGGTGATGGCGATCATTGATGTTTACATGAGAGATCCATATACATGTTTTACATTGATAGATACAGACATTTACATTGTTATGTTGATATCCAGACATTTACATTGATACATGTGTTTTGTACGTTGATATTTACATTGATATTTACAAACATTTACATGGTTATGTTGATATACATACATTGGTACACGTTTTACGTACGTTGATACATGTTTTACATTGATATTTACAAACATTTACATTGCTATTTTGATATATAGACATTTACATTGTTACATGTGTGTTTTACGTGTGTGTGTGTGTGTGTGTGTGTGTGTGTGTGTGTGTGTGTGTGTGTGTGTGTGTGTGTGTGTGTGTGTGTGTGTGTGTGTGTGTGTGTGTGTGTGTATTGATTTATTGATTTATGTATACATGTAAATTACGTTGATCTAGATAGACATTTACACTGATACATGTACATGTGTTTTACGTTGATATAGACATTTACATTGATGTACACACATGTTTGATTTTCAATTTACGTTTCTAGATGTATCCACATTCATGTTTGCATGATCTATATGTATGTATGTGACATTGATGTTTAAATGATATTTGATAATCATGTAGTATCTAATCCTAGCAAATTACAAATTTTCAATCTAAGTAATCAAGTGATCTTTTATGTTCAATTTATAAACAATCTAAAGTACCAATCTAGTATAACTAGAAACAATATATAATCAATCTAAATTAAAACTTAAACAAACTTTAAAATCAATTTAAAATCAATCTTTAATCTAATCAATTGATTTAAAATTATTGTTCAAGGTCTAATCAAAATTAAATTTCAATTTACCTAATCAATAGATCATCAATTTCTGGAACTTGAAAATAATTCAAAACCTAATCTGATATAAATACAATCTAGAAGATCAACATACCTAATCAATCTAAGTAATCTCAAGATCTTTTATATTCTATTTCTAAAATCAATTTAAAGTACCAATCTTGTATATAACCAGAATCAATATATAATCAGTCTAACTTCAAACTTAAACAAACTTTAAAATTGATTTATAATCAATCTAATCTAATCAATTGATTTAAAAGTATTGTTCAAGGTCTAATCAAAATTTAATTTCTATTTACCTAATCAATAGATAATCTTGATTTCTAGAACTTGAAAATAATTCAAAACCTAATCTGATATAAATACAATCTAGAAGATCAACATACCTTTAAATCAATCTAAGTAATCTCCTGAGATCTTTTATATTCTATTTCTAAAATCAATTTAAAGTACCAATCTAGTATAACCAAAATCAAAATATAATCAATCTAACTTCAAACTTAAACAAACTTTAAAATTGATTTAAAATCAATCTATCAAATTAATTCAAAACCTAGTCAATAGATAATTTCAAACAATCTTTAATCAATTTATTAATCAATCCAAACAACCTTAATCAATATATAGATATAAAATCAATATAATCTAATCAATTGAAAAAAGTATCAAGTTCCTCAAGGTCTAATCAATTAAAATTCAAAACCTAATCAATATGAATTCAATATAGAATCATGAATTTCAAATCATTTATAGCTCCTGATACATATACTCTGGATCCTCTCTATCCTTTATTATCTCCAAAAGTTTTTCATGTTCGTCAATAGGCAACTTCCACTTTTGGTTTCCACATCCTTTTTTTGGCACAGTCTCAAGCTGCAATTTTGTCGCTATAACCAAGTGACTATAATGTAGAACTCTTTGTCCACGCATGTATGCAATAAATTAAACTCCATTTTTGTCGATCTTAGCTTGTTGATAATAGGTGTCTTCAATAACAACTGAACCATTTGGATATTGTTGTCCATCACCATCAACAATTTATTGTGGCAACTTGTATTTTTCTTTGGTGCATCTTAGTAGATAATAATCTACACCTTCTACATTCTTGGGATCTGCAACCACAGCAAAAATATCACCTGTACAATTTATATGTATAAACTATAAATAAATAAAAAACATAATTAATTGTGTGTGTGTGTGTGTGTGTGTGTGTGTGTGTGTGTGTGTGTGTCAGCATGCACCTATAACAACTAAATCAGAAACCCATTCATAATCAACTGAATATATAGGATCATGGATGTCTATGTCATTGCCATCATCTTCATAAGGAGGCATTCTGATTAACTATTTCTGATCCCATTGTGAAACGTATCCATTTGCAATATTAACACATTGACTCATTATGTTGTTAACACAATCTTCACAAAAGAATGATTTATCTCTTAGTTGAATTAGTGGAGGCTTGTGTTGTCCTGTAGTCATCACTTGATGTAAAATTTTGATTCCAACAATTGTTTGACAATTGTAAGGATTGGATCGATTGATATCTGGACAAATTATAAATTTTAAATAAATGAAAGTCAGATCAGCTCAGTTCAATTATGAAATATGTAAAATGCATGTACCCTAGAGATAATTTAATTTTTTGAATTTGAGTTTGAAAAATGAAAGTTTTAAATACCTATCACTTCCCAAAAGTAACGTTTGTTGTGTTTTGTGTCTCGAGTAGTGAAATAATTTTGACACCATTCAACAATTTTCTTTGCATTCTCTATCATGTTACCTAGATATATTTAATAATTTAGTACACAAATATAATTAGTTTTTTCTATCAAATGAAGATTAAATTTCACTCATGTACATATATATAGTATACTACAAACAAGTTGAATATTGAAAATGTATACATACCTTAAAGTTCATGTTGTCAAAGTGCACGCTTCACACATGCTCTTGCTCCATCATGCTCTCCTTTTCCATGTCCACTTTCAAAGAAGTTCCAAAGAAACTTAACATTGTGTCTAGCATGTTGCATGGCTAACCAATTAAAGGCTTTTGCAGACTTAAATTGACCTGCACAATTTAAAGTTACATAGATACATATGTACACGCACATGAACATTTTTAACTTTTATATATATATATATATATATATATATATATATAATCATGTAAAAAAATTTAAAAACTTATATATAATTTAAATAGATCTAATATAATTGAAATACTATAAGAAAATTTAATCCAAGTGTACTTACTCGTACACCCATAAAACCAAATCTAGTGTTGTGAAGAATTTATGCCGTGACTCGCAATATTGTAGAAAAACATGCTAAAACAATGAGCCACATAGCTCCTATCATGAACCTTATCATCGCTGATATAGAAATGAACCTTCTTGATGATAATGCGTTCATTTTGATATATACTTTCTATCTCATCCAAATCAAATTGTGCATGTCTATAGGTCACGTGTATAAATATTACAACTTGATCATAATGATAATATTGACTTTGGAGCTCTGTTTGAGGAGAAAATGTATATTTCTCCACAAAATCTACAACTGAAAGAATACAACCAGGTGGGAAACAATTTTTGAAATCACGAAACTGTTTAGCTTGTCATCGTGCACCATGACAATGTTGGATATGTGGATAAATCATAGATCAAAATCTGTCTATGAACTGAAGGTATGGTAATTCACTCTCCTTCAATGCAATTTTATTTATTCTTGTCTTGACTTCATTTAGTATTTATCATATTTAGATCTCTTCCACTGGACTAGTGTTGTAACATCAATATTATCAAATTGTAAAGGAAATTTCTATAAATTTCCATAATCATTGCATTCACTTTTTATACATTGGACATTGAATTCATCTGAGTCTTTTGATTTATCACATAAAATGGACTTCACAAATTATGTTGTACTTCCAAGAACCATATCTAGATTAAGTACTACCATAACCTTTTTATATGATTACAAGTATAAGCTAAACTCAACATGATTTCGACAACAACATGTTTCACCAACCTTATTTATGCGTACGAAAAAAGGGCGCAACATCTCAAACATTCTCTAACATATTTTCACATTTGAAAATTCTTGTTTGAATGTTTCATACCGATCTCTTCATCTTTCATCTGTATAGTGTCCCTTCTTTTGGAAGAAACACAAGAGTGGTTGGTCCAAAATTCAATGACCCATTTTCTTACATCTTCAAAAATTTTGTCTTTTTGAGAAACTCTACAAATATGTACCCAATTATTTTCAATGTCCATATCCAACACATTTATCTTCCTATATATCTCTGAATAGTTCTTTGAGATACCTTGAGTAAATTAGAATTGCTCGAACTTGATTTCTATGTGTCAATCTCTTACTGGAAATCATAGTCATCAACACTCTTCTAGCAGCATTTGAATAAGATCCTCCATGATCTGTCATGTTAACAATGTTCAATGCATCTTGTAAATTTTCAATTATTATTTCTTTTACTTGACCTCCTACAATTTTCCTATTATCAACACCCAAAAACTCCAAAACCGAAGTCATTTCTCTTTTCCTGAATAACTTTGCAAACAATTGTGCTTTTCCCACCAAATTTTTTTCCTCAAAATATTCCCTCCACATGTTTTTGACATGCAGTTTAATAATGCTTTCAAGTATCAGGTTCTCTAGTGCAATTTGACTAATAAGTGATTCATTATTCATCTCCATCAAATTTTTCATTGTAGGATAAATATGTATACCTCGACTACTACCAATATCCTCCCCTAGTTGATTTGCACCTTCTTCAACATCGATAGGTTCTTCTTCAACATTGACCAATTTCTCTTCAATAAGTAATGTATGACCTTTCATTTGGTCATCCCTTTTACGATCATATTTCCTTGTTCTAGTCCTTTTATTTCACATTTCTCAAATAGAAGCAAGAATTTTTTTTGCTTTAATCCTTCTTGACTTAAAAAATTGCCTTTGTAGCTTCCTTGAAAAATGCCTCCTAGCTTCAAAAACCCTTATATTCTTAAATAAGGATTCAAATTCATAATTCATATTCTTTTTTAAAAAAATAAATTTTATATATACCCTTTTATTTCAAAGGGTGGGTCACCCACGCGACTGCTCACAGGGGGGTGACCATTAAGGGTACTCAGCCCAGTCAGACTCGGCTGAGTCCTACTCGACCAAGTTAGACTCAGCTGAGTATACCTAGGTAGTAGGTGGCATGCCATGTTGGCAGCCAAACCTCAAAAAAAAAAATTCAGAAGTTTGCACTTCTATTGTTCCTTTCTCTGCTCAAACTAGAAAATGTCAAAAAAACTAAAAGTACCCTTTTCTAGATCTCGAAACTATGATTCTTGACATATAAATTTTATATTATTTCGACTATAAAACGTTGAACAAATTTGCAAAAAACCACATGTAGGTGTATAAAGCTTTGAGAAGTCGTTGATTTAGAAAATTTTAAAAATTCTAAATCAATTTAGAAAAAATTTAAAATCATAGATAACACTACAGAAAAGAGTCCTTTTCTATAATATGTAATTTATTTGGTTTTTGGTATAGTTTTGATAGGGGAAAAATGGTGGGAGATAAAAATTGTTGATTTCGAGTAAGTTTGACTTTGAATACTTATAACGGGCAAACTATACATCAAAACACTTCTTTATTTTTTTTGCACTAGCTATACATGTCATCTAAAACATATTTTGAAATTGAAGGAAAAAACAATGTTTTACTTATAATGATTTGGCGGGAAGTAAACCCCCTAATTTACAGTATTTTTTAGGAAATGAAAAATAGACCAAAAAATTTAAAATATATATATTAATTTTGGTTCTATTTTTTTAAAACAATTATAGGTATATAATTCATCCTATTTCACACATTTCATTAGTTTACATCATCTTCAAATTCTCAACAGAAATGTGACTTTTATGCCCTTGAAGTTTTAGTTTTGGTGTTGTTAACCTTTTCCTTTGTAAAAGGGGGATAGTTTAATGTGTTTTTACCTTGTTATGTGTTTCTATTGTGTTGAGATCTCTCTTTCATGTTTATCATTCATATCTGAGAGTAAATTTTGTACTTAGATCAAATTTTTATGAGATTGTGGCACAATTGATTCATGCCCTCCCCCCTCTCAACTATGTGCGTGCTTCTTAAGGTCTAATACACATCACATGGTAATCTAAAGCATGTATTTAAATTATTTGATAAGTTTGATGATGAGGAAAATAAAGTAGTTGAAGATGCAATAATCATATATTTGTATTGATTCAAGAAAGCTCTTATAAAGATTGCATCTAAACTGGGCCAAAGAGTCTATATAGTATTCTAGATACACAGAAATTATATGCATTGGAAGAGGAGAAAAGACTAAGCTAAAAAGTGTTAGTGGATATTTGTCTGGTCATAGAAAATGAAGAAGTGAAAAGGATACTTAAGGATACTGAGAAAGAGTTCAGGAGAAAACATAGAATGAACAAACTCGTGGTGGGAAAGTTAAAGGAAATGTATGATGAGAAAGAAAAGATAATGCGAGCATATCTTAAAAGAAACAAATATGAAGTCTATCCAAAATATCAACGTGCAATCACTTCCTCACCTGAACTTGGTTTACCCATATAGTATGTTCCTAACGATAAGTAGGTGGATCAATAAGAAGAAATGAATTATCTAGATGTTCCTTAAATTAAAGTGATGGAAGTTCTTGAAAGTCTGAAGAGAACAAGAAGAGACAATAGAGAAGAAAGTCGAGAAAGAGGAGACAAAGAAAGTGTAAATAACAGGGAAGAAAGTGGAGAAGGGAAAATAAAAATAGATAGAATATGTTTAACCACTTGATCATAGGCCACCACTGGAAGAGGAACCCAAGGAAGCAAATGAGAGTATGGTGGTAGTGGAAAAAGAAAAGAGAGAAAAGGGAAGGGAATGAGGCACTACCAAGGTAGTGAAAGAATTTATTTAAAAGGACAGTTTGGAATATATTCCATAATTATCACAATATTTAGTTGATTTTATAGTCCTTTCACCCCTTCAAAAACTCAAACTTGCACAATTTGCAGAGGCCCAAGCTAGTGAGGAAATGTTGAAGACCCACATAGAAGATAGTACATTGTTGGAGCAAGCGTGTGATATATTGAATAAGTTAATGCCAAACATTTTCAAGGATGAAATAGAAAACCCTTTGATAATATCAAGAGCCTTATGAGTACAGTAAGTAATCAATTTGAGCTATTTGAGAGATCAGATGAGATCAAATTTAGGAGAGAATTTGATGAGAAATAGTTCAAAGAGATAAAAGCAACGATAGCATATAACAAAGTCATTTTAGAGACCAACATTAAGGGAATTCAAGATGCTCTGACTGAAGGTGGAAATATATACAAGTCATGTCTATCAAATTTAAAGTTTGTTGGAGATATAGAGAGGAAAATAAAGGATTGTGATCTTAAGGTGGAGAAAATAGCTCAATCATTTGATATGTTGAGTGCTTCCACATCTAAACTAGAAGGTAAAGTGCTAGCCTTACTTGAGAAAATCAAGGGTCAAGAGAAGGAGGATAGGATCAGTGGAAGAGCTAAGAAGTTTGATTGCCCCCAAAATTTAGACATTATTTAGTGTAGTTAAGGAGGCATAAGACACCTTAGCAGCATCCATCCTAGTCAACTTACAAGTGGAAGAAGCCAAGGTGTTCTTATTAAAAAGCGATGTATCAGTTTTGAGCAGTCTCAAATAGAATTGGGACAAATATCTACATCTAATAAAGATAATTTGTGTAGATATCTTCAAATTGATGTAAGTTACCAAGTTTTGTATGTATATATGTATATAAGTTTTGTATACACACTCTAAGGGAGAGCATAGGACATTTTTCGTATGCCTTTTCCATTAATGTTAAAGGGGGAGTATAAGAGAGTGAAAAATGTGCATGTTATGATCAAGGGGAGTTATGTTAGAGTTATGGATGAAATAATTTGGAGTAGTTAAATTTTGTGCAATACACAGTTTTGGACACTTAGTCATTTTTCACTAAGTGTTTCCATCAATGCCAAAGGGGGAGATTCTTGGTAAGACACACTACATAGAATCTTGGATGTTATAATTGATGTAAACTGAACACTAATCACATGTGTGCATTACAATTGGATATAAAGTTGAAAGTCAGGATCTGAATATGGCTACGTGTAGAAATGAAGAACATGGTGTTTAGGAATTGTACAATAAAAGGTCTAGTGTTCATTTCCTTTGTTACTCAGGCTCCGCAAAACCTAGGCAGGTAAACCTAACCACCAAATAAGTATTCTAGTTGATGTTTTTTTTATAGCAGATAGCATTGTGCATTACAATTTTGGCTTCTATCCTGAATTGGATTATATCTTTAGGATAATTTTCTTACTTATTTATTTAAGTTTCTTCTAATATCTTTTTACTTATTCTTCTACCAACCTTTTTAACTGGTTCCTTAATGTTTATACTTGAATTTTTATTTATACTTTAAATATTTCTAAATATAGTTCTTTCTGCAAACTGACCAGTGCCTTCTTATCCTTGGGAAATAGAGTCACCCCTCCTTTGATCCTACGTATAACTCTAAAAGAAATTTTTTAAACCCCCACCCTTGGAAATTATGTCAATTATTTTTATCGTCTTAAAATGGAAGAACTTCCATTTTGGTAGGTTTAGCACCCTCGTTTAGTGCATTTTCATATTAGATTTGCATTTAGGATTCACATACACTTGATTCTACATTTCTAAGTGAAATTAGGGTTAGTGTCCTTTGGGTCCTCCTTAAACTCCCTTTCTATGACTCCATTTTTGGGTAGAACCTATGTACTGGCTCTCCTAAATCTTCATCATACTTACTCTTTGGCCTCTATGCCTCTATCCAACATACTGGTGTGTTTTCTCACCTTCCTGGGTCCCTGGTTGAGCTGGGAATCCTATAGATTTCCCAAGGAGACCAGCCTGAAACCTTAGTTCTGGGTTGAGGTCGATTTTGACCTAGGTTAGAATCAAGGTCAACCTTGACCTATGTTAGGTGGTGGTCCCCGCTTTCAAATCTACAGCCTATCAGGGTTCTAAAACTTAAAATAGGTCCCCAAGTCTAGATGCAAAATTGTTTTCCCCAATATTAGGATTAATACATCCCCTCCTTGGTTGGTGATTGTAATTAGACCATGATTCAAGGTGAAATTTGAATTTGGATCCCTTGTATTGCCCTAGGATGTCTATATTGAGATCTCTATATAAACACTCTCTTTTGCCTTCATTTGGACATGAAAAAGAATCATAAGATGATATGATGCAATTATGATTATGACATGATGATGAGGCAAGAAAGAAAGAGGATTATCTACAAGGACAAGACATGATGATGCATTAAGACATTCCAGCGCCACTTTTTTGGACAAGCCATTGTGGATCTTTTTTGGAGCAAGAAAGACATCTTCCTTCCTTCCTTCTTCTTGGATCCACCATTTCCAACTTTCAAGCATTCAAAAGATATTATCATGGGGTAGCATTTATGGATTGTGAGTTTGGTAAGAATACTTTAGCCTTGGGGGCTTGGTATGCTTTCTTTATCACATTCAAATCTATGCATTGTTTCCTCATTTTCAATTCATGTTAGGGTTTTTAATCTAGAGGATTAGATCTTGACATTACACATTTTGAAGCTCTTTCCAAGAGAAACTCACACACATACATTCTATTATATTCGGCTATTCGATTCTACCCGAGGGTGCAATTGGAAATTCTGGCCAATGGTGACATTGACTTGAGGGTACAAATTGGAACTATGTCAGAACAAAAAAAGATTTCTAGGTTTTGTTTGTCTCTGTGTTTCCATTCTAGATCCAGTCTCAGATTTTCTAGAAACTCAACACAGGCTTCAGAAAATGGCATTTTCTGATCTGCTATGATGTGAGGTAGGTATTTTACTCCATTAATCTTTGCTTTCATTTTCAAGTCTATATCCATTATCAAATACCAAAAAAATTAATGTAAAGGGTTAAATCATGGCATTGGTCTCTTTTATATATGAATATCTATTGTGCAAACTCTATCTAGGAGATGATCCACATTTTCTTCTTTACATTTTGGTGAACATGTGATAGACAACTCTTTCTCTTTTGTGTTAGATTTACATTTCATATTAAGTGTTAGAATGAATTTAGAATAACTAAGAGGGGAGGGGTGAATCAGTTATCCTCAGGTCTAGATGTAGCAAATAAAAACTTTTTGTACTTCAGATCTACTCAGCAGCAATAGCATAAATCAACAACTTAATCATGTAGTTTACTATCAATTGAAATTAGCTTGTAGAAACATAACAGTAAAGCAAACCATAAGCATTCACACAAGTTGACACAAGTATTTAACATGGAAACCCAATATGGGAAAAACCACCAGTAACATGCTACCAAGTTTTCACTCTTCTGAAGTGATGCCCTGTGAGGAGCCAACCCTGTTAAAGGTTACAATAACACACTGCTAGGTGTGACCTGGTTAAAGGATTTAATCACCCTGTCAGGAGTGGCCTCATTACAGGACTTAGAACATTCCACCTGGATGTCACCTTGTTAGAGGATTTATACAAATAACTGTTAAGTCAATCTTGTTAAAGGATTTAACTGATACAATGGTAAGAAAGTAATCAGCAGTTGTGATCTGGTACATACAACTTACTTTGCAATTTAGATATAATTATAGCTTTGATGTTAACTTACTGGATAGCTTGCATTGTCATTTCAACCTTCTGATCTGCTTGGAAATCCATCAAGCAATCACACATGCAACTTTCTGCTTCTGCCTTTTGCCTTCTCTGCTAGATCATGACAAATAGTAAATCAACTATGCAAACCTTTTGCATACACATACACTCATCCACACTCAATGAATAACCTCTTGAGGTTATCATATACCTCTCTGTCTAGGTCAGATAAATCTTTTGCCACTTAAACAAGATCATAGATCTTAGGTTAGGTCAGATCCAATGGATCATTCCATCTTTGCATTACATTTACTTCTCCA
>MU228515.1:2384561-2402779 GCA_018584345.1 Thuja plicata | reverse complement strand
ACAACAAATTACTTTGCCAGAGTGCCAACTGATCAAATACCCTTTTAGTTTCCTTAACTCAACCATTCACTTGGTCTTCTTGTTAAATCTTCTTCATCAACAATAGATATGGTACTCAAATAGATAATAATAGTCTCACTAGTAAAGGTTTGACAGCAATGACAAAATAACAATTTTTTGCATTGTCACTTTCCAACAATTAAGATCTTGCATGCATATAGAAGTAGGTTTTCTTTTATGCTCTTGCTTTTATATTCCAAAAATACATAAAAAAATATAAAATTTCTTTAAAAATATAAAAACATTTACATGCTTGTAATTTTATTGTGTGTTCAATATGTATGAATCTTGTTTTGAATACTTTGATGAAGATTTTATTTTACAAGAGAATATATCCCTTAATGAGGTACATGGAAGTGAGAATGAAAATGGTTCGAATGAGATCTCCATGGATCCTATTCCTATTTCATCCTCCTCCATAAATTCTCCAATTTACCTTTACCATAGGATGTGTGCATGGTTACCTTCATGTTCCACTATTTGCAACATTGAGGCATCTAGAATGTTATTTCCTAAACCTTTGATGATGGTAAAAGGATGTCCTCGAATAACTATTAAGGGTAAACCTAAAGATCCTTTGGATTTCTTTGATAATACAGATTTTGTTTCACATGCTTATCATACATGGAATAATCCTCAACCTATTGTTCCATCCTATTTACCTCCTTCTCAACCCGTGCTTCCTCAAGCACCTAGGTTACCTTCTTCCTTTAAAATGTATGACTTAATTGAGCAATTACGCGCTACTCCAGCCAAGATATCTCTATGGAATTGCTTCAAACTTGTCCTACATATCATGAGGCATTACAAAAAAAATTATCTACTCTTTCGGCTCTGCCTCCTAATCAAGAGAACATTAATTCATTTTTGGATTGCATGCATACTATGCCTTCTGTACCTCCTATTGTGTTCACTGATGATGATTTACCTTCTGTTGAGATGCAGAATCAATATGATGCTCTTATGGTTGATGTTTCTATTAATCATAGTCTCATTTGTAGAACATTAATTAACAATGGGTCTGGGATTAATGTTTGTAGCATGGATATGCTCAAAGCTATTAAATACGATCTTACAACCATTCAACCAGATAATATCCCTATTAGTGGATTTAATAACATTGCAAAGAAAACTTTGGGTATTATTACGCTACCTATCAAGGTTGGTCTAGTCCTTCTTCACACACCTATTCATGTCATGCCTGAACCTCTCAATTATAACCTGTTGTTAGGAAGACCTTTGTTACATACTATGCATGTGATTCCTTCCACTCTACATCGTAATGTTAGGTTCATTTATAATAATCTGATGTATACATTACATGCGGATGATGCGCCAAATCATTGCTTGAATACAGAATATGCTAAGATCTCTGAACCCATACAACCAAGTAAGGAACCTGAGAAACCTCCTGAAGTTAAACAAGTTGAAGCTCCATACTCTTCTTTAACTAAAGATTATTGGGGAACATTGGATTTTAATCCTTCTTTTATGGGAGAATATAAATTTTTTGATTTAGAGTTCATGAAGGAACAAAATGGGTTTGAAAAACAAGTTTTTATTCCTTCTCCACTTTCTAGGGAATTAAAAAGTAACTTTGTTGTTGCTTCCCTTGAAGAAACAATTGAGACAATAAAACCAGATTATTATGACATTGTGACATATGCCACTCCTTTAACTTAATCTGATATGGTCGATAGATATGGTTCTGGTTATCATTTATTTAGGAAATCAGGATTTAATGGGAAAGGATGTGGAAAATATGAACAAGGTATAAAAGTACCCTTAGACAATGAAGTTTATGACTATACTTATGGGCTAGGATTCAATCCTTATAAGCAACCATCGACTTTTTCTCTGAATGTTAATCATAGCTATGGTGGACACATAAAATTGGTTAATCCGCTTCTCCTTGACATGGATCAAAAACCTAGTTTGGATATTTTTCCTGAGGATGAAGCCCTAGCTGATTTTTTAGGAGCTTATCAAGATTTACCTATGTTTCATCATAAAATAAGAAAGCCTTATTGTCTGAATAATGAAGCCTATTTTGGAGAATGTGATCAATAAGATATTTATCCTTTGCCAAGGGACTCTCCCATATGAAGACAAAGTAATTTATTAATCACTGAGACTACAAAAGTTCAAATGGATGAGAATGACTCTGAAAAAACAATCAAAGTGAGAAAATGTTTGAACCAAAATGAACATGATCAATCGGTTTCCCTTTTGCTTGAATATAAGGATATATTCACTTGGACATACTCAGATATTTCAGGTATCGATCCTAATATTTTTACTCACAATATTTTTCTTAAACCTAATGTCAAACCTGTGAAACAAAAAATCAGAAAGATGAATCCGGGTATTGCCTTGCTAGTGAAAGCTGAAATTGAAAAGTTATTAGGTGTTGGGTTCATCCATTCTATCGATTACTCTGAATGGATTTCTAATATTGTGGCTGTTTCCAAAGGAGAGAATAAGATAAGGATGTGCACTAATTTTCAAGATTTAAATAAAGCATCCTTAAAATATGATTTTCCTTTACCCAATATCGATATGATTGTGTATTCAATAGCAGGTCATGCTTTATTATCTTTTATGGATGGGTTTTTAGGTTATAATCAAATCTTTATTCCTATTGAATATCAACTTAAAATTGCATTTATCACACCTTGGGGAACATTCTATTGGGTCATGAAGCCTTTTGGATTAATAAATGTGGGAGCAACCTATGAATGTGCTATGACCCTGATTTTCCATGATTACATTCATAAGATTCTAGAAGATTATGTAGATGACATCTTGGTGAAATCTATACAAAGAGAGGACCATGTATTTATTTTAAGACAAATATTTAAAAGGATTAGGAGTTATAATATGCAATTAAATCCTAAGAAATGTGATTTTGGAGTTGATTATGTTAAATTGTTATGATTTATAATCTCTAAGCGATGCATAGAGGTTGATATTGAAAAGATTGATGCTATAGTTAACATGCCTCCTCCTAAGAATATTTCTCAATTACGTAGTTTACAAGGAAAAATACAATCTATTCATCACTTTTTTTCTAACTTAGTTGATAGAACTGTTCCTTTCACCTCCTTGCTTAGAAAAGATACCACTTTTTCTTGGAACCAGGAATGTAAACAATCCTTTGAGAAATTTAAGGAGTATCTTGCTAATCCTCCTATTTTTCAACCTACTTAATTCAATAAACCCTTCTATCTATATACTTCTTCCACTTCCCATGTTGTGAGTGCATTATTGGCTCAACATGACAATGAAAGTAAGGAAAGATCAGTATATTACATCAGTTGGACTTTACTTGAATATGAAACAAGATATATCGATTTAGAAAGACAATGCTTGGCTTTAGTTTATGCTTGTAAAAAACTCAGGCATTATCTATTGAATGTTGACGTTAATGTGATTGTTAAATTTGATCCTCTCATACACCTTTTCTCAAAAATTGATCTCTCTGGTCATCTGGCTAAATGGGTAATGTTACTTACAGAATTTGATCTTAATTTCATTCTTCAAAAGTCAATTAAAGGACAAGCTTTAACTGATTATTTATCTGAAGCTCCTTGTCCTCATTCTCATACGAACATCACCTTAATAGACTTCCCTGATGAGAATATTTTAGCTATTAAGCAAGAAGATGTTTGGGAATTATATTTTGATGGTTCTAGATGTAAGACAGGTTCTGGTGTAGGCATCATCTTGGTCCCTCCTACAAATAAACCAATCCCTATGTCATATAAATTGACCTTTCCTTGTACTAATAATATTGTGGAATATGAAGCTCTTATAGTTGGCATACGGTCATCTTCATCCCTTCATATTAAAAACTTGGAAATATACGGGGATTCACAATTGATTGTTGAACAAATCAAAGGGGGTTATCAGACTAAGAATGATAAAATATCACAATATAAAGAATTGTCTCTTGATATCCTTTCACAATTTTCTTCTTATACGATTCAGACTTTACCTAGGATTGATAATCGACATGCAGACGCCATGGCGAGCGCAGCTTCCTTGGTTTGTCTCGAGAATAATGTTGAAGAATTTCAATTTACTATACACACTCTTAAACAACCTGCAATTTCTAATAAGGTTAATTCTGATTGTTTTAACTTGCATTTGGATGAATGGTATTCGCATATCTTTCATTTTTTGGAAGACAATAAACTTCCTGAATTAGCAACAAGGAACATGCGTAACAGTATTAGGAAGCTTGCAACACATTATATCATTTTGGGTGATACCCTTTACAAATATTCTTATAATGGTTTGCTATTAAGATGTCTTGGTAGAACTGAAGTGCTGATAGCTTTAGCGGAAGCTCATTCTGGTTCTTGTGGAGGACAGTTTGGTGGGAAATCTTTAGTTAATAAACTTCTTAGAATGGGATATTATTGGCAAACAATGGAACAAGATTCCTTTACATTTCTTAAGAAGTATCCTCAGTGTCAGTAACATGGTAATTTAATTCATGCTCCTACTCATGAGCTTTGTAATCAAGTTGCTCTGTGGCCTTTTAGCATTTGGGAATTTAATCTTATTGGAAAAATTTCACCAGCTTCTTCTCAAGGGCATACATACATTCTCACAGCTACAAATTACTTTACAAAGTGGGTAGAGGCTATTCCTCTCTGTTCTACTACTACAGATTTTATTTGTAATTTTATTCTTAATCATATTATAGCACGATTTGGTATTCCTCCAATTATAGTTTTAGATAATGGTACTTATTTCAAGAATAAATAAGTCATGAAATTATTGGAGAAATATTATATTCAACATAGATTTTCTACTCCCTACTATCCTCAATCTAATGGTCAAGTTGAAGCATCGAACAAAATTATTGAACAAATCCTAAGGAAAATAGTTAATAAGCATGCGAAAGATTGGCATACTCAACTTACTTATGATTTATGGGCTTACAGGACTAGTGTCTGTACTGCCACGGGTACTTCTCCTTATAATCTTGTTTATGGTACTAATGCTATTATGCCATTAGAATTAGAAATACCTTCTTTACATGTTCCATTCCATGGGATAATTGATAAAGATACTTTCCAGGAACAACGGTTACAAGAACTAGAGATGTTGGATGAAAAACAAATATATGTTTTGGAGCATATTAAGGCTTACCATAAATCACTTCAAAAGTAGTACAATCATAAGGTGATTAAACAATAATTTTTGGTAGGTGATTTAGTCTTATATGAAAATCAAAGGAATGTGAATGCTTTACCTAGTGAAAAGGGGAAATTTAGCCCTAATTGGCTTGGACCTTTTGTGGTTATTGAGGATTTTACTTCAAGTTCTTATAAGATTGCTGATATGAATGGTGTTCCCCTTAAGGAACCTATTAATATTATGCATCTCAAATGTTATTATCCCTAATACATCAACTTATCTTCATGTATTTATGTATTCCCTATAGAATAGTTATGTCTGTTTTATAGGTTATGTGATTTGAATACATTTATACATTAATCTCATTTCTTTCTTTATGTTAAGTTTTTATGTATTGATGAAAAGAACAACTAATCAATCATAGAACTAACTGGTCAAGCAAAATGTTCATATATAAATATTCATGAGTTTGGTACATATATGGCACATATGCCATGGCTATCAATCTCTATCTCTATGCTTTGAGGGTCAGTTGCTCCCAACTCTTTCTACTCTATAGTGTGAGGCTAAAGATCTTGATACGGTAGTCTGTGTGCAACTCCTCAATATGCTCATCTCATAGTTGTGCTCCTAAGCTCTCTGAAGGTCAGCCATCAATCTCTCTTCCCTTTCTTTGCATAACCTCATCTCTCGGTGGATGCATGTAAAAATATCTGCACATCAGTCAGGATCTCTTTGCCCAATAAGGGACTCTTGCTCACTAGTTGGTAGTTGGTAGGATAAACAGGTATCCTTCAGAACCTCAGATACAAAGCTCCTCCACTCCGTTACACTAGCTTTAGAATTCAAACATATCTATCTTTTAGTACTTCTAGCAAAACATTTCCTTAAAATATTTTAATTAATTACTTAAATCATACCTGGATCTCCCTCCTGATTATCACCAAAGGATCTAGATGGTGGGGTCATAGAGTGACTACCCTCTCCTCGCTCATTACATCTAGGTCTAGGTGGTGGTGTCTTTGTCTATGCATGGAGAGGTCATCATGATCTCAATGGTACAACATGGATCTCTTTATCATCTACATCTGTACTACCACCTGGGGGCATATCCTCTCCTCTCTCGTATGCTCCCTCATCCTCTCTCTCTCCTTTTCTCTCTCCTCATCCATGGAATCTCCCTTAGGAATGGACTCCTCCTCATCTCTATGATCCTCCTCCTCCTCCTCTGGTGTATCACCACCTCGGTGCATCCTCTTTGAAAGACCTAGATCACCTGTAGGGTAGTCATCAAGGAAGATGGGATGGGTCCCCTATAGACTCCAATATCTGATATACTCTCTACTCACCCCTGGGTGGGATATAGTAAGATCTACCTCTATATCCTCGATCTCATCTATATCATTATCTACAATATTTTGTACTGTATGTCGGTGTATGGCGTCGGGTCTCTGATAATATCTCGTAGGGTTTCCGTACCGAGGTACTATCTGAGGGACTCCCTATTTCAAACCAAACCATCTCATAACTCTATCATAATAATATGGCATCACTCCATGACTGGTAGGACCCTCTAGCAGCTTGCGCTACTGGGAGTGTCTCAACTTTATCGAGTATTTGGACATCCTATCATCCAATAGTATGGTCTCCATATCACATCCACATCTAGTATACGGTCAAAGCGTACCCTCCAAAAGAGGATATCTCCATACTTCCAGACATCTACTAGTGGATATGCAAAGGCTCTTGGTGTGCTCACATCTACCATCACCAGAATATCGTGTGGTTGAGTACATGTGTAATGCTCAAACATCCAAACCTGTAACAAGGTGCATACCATAAGACTATCTAGCTAAAATCTTACTAATTGACTCAACTCATGGTAAAGATGGGCTAACATCCTGCGGACCCATGAGAAAATAATCATGTCATTCTCCATCCTGTGTATGAGATGGGTGAATGGTGCTAAGAAAACTGTACCCTTTTTGTTGGGTATTACAACCAAAGAGAGTATACATAGCATCACTCTTTGTACCAAGGGTGTCGGACCTGCTAGTATGGCTGATAGAGTGATCTGATCTGATCGATTCCTCATCTATGGTACTCATCCCAAACAATACTCTCCATCGAAAAAAACCTCAGGAGGACCCCACTGTACTCTTGATCTAACAGGATCACCTCAGACTAGAAGTCGCAGGATCTTGTACACATCCTCCAATGTGATCTTGATCTCTCCTGATGGAAGATGGAAGGAACAAGTGTCCTCGTCCCATCTCTCTATCATGGTTGATATCATAGACTGATGGAACCTTATCTATGGTAGGATTGCTACCCATTACAATCCCACATCTCTCAATAGTTGTATCTCCTCCTGCTATAGCTTGGACAAGTTCTCTTTGACAGTCAGTACAAGCCCTCCAAAGGGGTGCTCTCGGAGATGGACAAGATCCTGTCAACACAAACAACATCATATCAATAATCTATCATCAAATAACTATAATTCTCACTTGACCTAGTTAGGTTCAACCTTTTTGGGTCAAGTTCGACCTTTCTGGGTCAGGGTCGACCTTTTTGGGTCAGGGTCGACTTTATCCCCAGAAAGGACAGGACCTTCCCAGTTATGGTTTACCTGCAAAGGTCAGGGTCGACCTTTTTGGTTCAAGGTTTACCTTCCCTATAAAAATAAGAAATTAATGATTAAAACATCAAAACAAGGCACCTACCTCAGGTAGTGGTTTTCCCCTGGCCAAGCACTCTCTCAAGACCTCCACACGACTTTCTCGAAGTTCTTCTCTCTTTGGCATCTTGCTCCTCAATTCTAAGCTCTGCAAATGGTAAGAATGACAAGGTAAGTGTTCATCTTATTTATAGATTCAAAATAGGGTTTTATTAGGGTTTTCTTAGGGTTTCATTTGAATTTACTTAGGTCAAATTTGAATTTCCTTTTTCATGCATTTAGATAGGCATTCACTCTTCTCATCATAACTTGAGTTTGGTAGCTCTTTTTTCAGTGTCGTTAGTGGTGTTGGAATAGTGATTCAAATACCTAACCTCTTAAATAGGTTTAGGAATATATTGAATCCTTCTAAATGGTTTAGGAAAGGAATTTTCAATAAATTGCATATCCAGTGAATAGATCTAACTTTATCACCCTGTTTCACCTTTCAGAATTAGTAAGACGAAACAAGGGGGCATAAGGGACTCTATGCATTTCTCAAAACCATCTTAGTAAGGCTTAGGTGCTCTATGGATTTTCATTAACCATGTGTATTGTAGGTTGTGGATATTAACAATTTCTTGCAGGATCTCCACATTGAGGACTTGGCTATATATCCTTTTTACTTTACAATGTTTTCTTACTTTAGCTTGCATATTCACATAGTGTCATACCTAAGATAAAGTGGGGGCTAAGTGTATCATATTAAAATGGAATAAATTCTATTTTGGTAGGTTGAGCACCCTCATTTAGTCCATTTCACATTAGATTTGCATTTAGGATGCACATACACTTGATTCTGCATTTCTAAGTGAAATTAGGGTTAGGGTCCTTTGCGTCCTCCTTATTCTCCCTTTCTATGACTATTTTTTGGTAGAACCTATGTATTGGCTCTCCTAAATCTTCATCATACATACTCTTTGGCCTTTGTGCCTCTATCGAACATACTGGTGTGTTTTCTCACCTTCCTGGATCCCCGGTTGACCTAGGAATCCTACAGATTTCCCAAGGAGACCAGCCTAAAATCTCAATTCTGGGTTGAGGTCAATTCTGACCTAGGTCAGAATCAAGGTCAACCTTGACCTAGTTCAACATAGAGGTCATCCTTGACCTAGGTCAAGTTCAAGGTCGACCTTGACCTCTGTCAGGTGATGGTCCCCGATTTCAAATCTGGAGCCTATCGGGGTTCTAAAACTCAAAATATGTCCCCGGGTCTAGATGCGGAAGTGTTTTCCCCGATATTTGGATTAATAAATCCCCTCCCTGGTTGGTGATTGTAATTGGACCATGATTCAAGGTGAAATTTGAATTTGGGTCCCTTGCATTGCCCTAGGCGGTCTATATTGAGATCTCTATATAAACACTCTCTTTTGCCTTCTTTTGGACATGAAAAAGAATCGTAAGATGATATGATGCAATAATGATTATGACATGATGATGAGGAAAGAAATAAAGAGGATGATATAGAAGAAAAATACATGATGATGCATTAATAAATTCCAGCACTTTTGTGGACAAACCATTGTGGCTCTTTTTTGGAGCAAGAAAGACATCTTCCTTCCTTCTTTCTTCTTGGATCCACCATTTCCAAATTTCAAGCATTCAAAAGATATTATCATGGGCTAGCAATTACAGATTGTGAGTTTGGTAAGAATACTTTATCCTTGGGGGCTTGGTATGCTTTCTTTATCACATTCAAATCTATGCATTGTTTCCTCATTTTCAATTCATGTTAGGGTTTTTAATCTAGAGGATTAGATCTTGACATTACACTTTTTGAAGCTCTTTCCAAGAGCAACTCACACACATACATTCTATTATATTTGGCTATTCATGGAGGTGGAGACCACCAAAATGGGAATTTGACTAAGGAACCCTATATAGCCACCCCAAAACCCCTCTTTTTCAGATATTTGAAGGTGTTGTTTCAGGAGTTACATGTTCGGCAATAGTATAATTGAGTGTAGATCTGGATACCCTTTTCGGAAAAATTTCAGGATCTGAAAATAGAATTTTAGTCTGAGACTTTTTAGTTCAATTTTTCCCTAAGGCGCAATCGGAAATTCTGGCCAATGGTGACATTGACTTGAGGGTACAAATTGAAACTATGTCAGAACGAAAAAATATTTCTGGGTTTTGTTCGTCTCTGCTTTTCCATTCCAGATCCAGTCTCATATTTTTTAGAAACTCAATAGAGGCTTCAAAAAATGGCATTTTCTGATCTTCTATGATGTGAGGTAGGTATTTTACTCCATTAATCTTTGCTTTCATTTTCAAGTCTATATCCATTATCAAATACAAAAAAATTAACTGTAAAGGGTTAAATCATGGCATTGGTCTCTTTTATATATGAATATCTATTGTGAAAACTCTATCTAGGAGACCATCCACATTTTCTTCTTTACATTATCTAACCCTCAATGTTACAACTTTATGCCTTTAATCATAGCTAGTCTGACTGAATTTAACTCTCCTAGAAAAACTAATTAGGATAAAATACAAATAGTCGCCTTTTGTCTCAAATTTTTTTTTTTTTCAGCTTTCAATAACGACATAAAAATCTTTACACAATGATTTAAGATAACAACCAGTTACTTTAAATGGTTATAACAGAGAACTGATCAAAAGATTAAAATTTCCACAATTGACAAGAAATAAAAACTACTAATTATATTCACTGAAATAAAACCATATTGTAGAGAAGTAAAATGTCTTGCTAAATTGATATATTAATGATGATTTACATTGTGAGGATTTTTTCTTCCTGATCCCCCAGTCCCGATTTCCCTTTTATAATATTAAGGGAGCTCTTTAGACCGTCACAACCTTTTATAAAAAACCATTTATTTCCCTATCACAAAAGTTAAGAAGAGTTAATCTTTTATGAATAAATATTTATCTTCAATTAGAAATTATCTCTCTTTTATCTTCTCTTTAACACATCTCTTTAAACCTAAAATAAGTTTTGGGTTTTAAATAACTTGGAGCGATATTGTACTTGTTTGTGAAATAATATTGGGCCCAATATTCATGTGAATTCTCTGAGAAAAATCACGCACATTGTTTACTTAAGTGAAAACCAATTTCTAAGTGCTTGTATTTGAATTTTTATTTTTTGTTTATAACTTTTTATTCCACGCCTGAAAATAATACTCTTATGATAGATATTATGCATTTTGATCCTTTGTGATAAAATATCACCTTTAGCAAATTTGAATGGCATAATTATCCACTTGCTCTAATCTTCACGAAGAATAACATTCAAGATGCAAATATATTTTCCTGAAAAAACTTTATTTCATACTTGAATTTATTTTCCCACCTCTCTCCTTTCTTGAATATTTCATCCTTAATTAGGAACAATTATCTTATTTCTTATTGTGCCCAATTTGATTTTTTAATTTCTCTTAAATATTTCTATGGGATAGAGAATATCAAGTTATCCCATTTGTGCCAATGATTTCCTAAAATACCCTTTGATATGCAAAGAATCATTTATCCGCACAGTATGCCACAGTGCCTGAACTGAACCTTTTATAATGCCCTCGCGAATGACTTAAGAAATTGACATTTCAAGTGTCTGGAAGATCACTTGTCTCTGTGTATGCCTTCAATAATAGGGAAAAAATGGACACCTTACCATAGTTATCTCTGTAGGTGTCAATTTTATGACCTTAAATGCCAAACATGAAACTATGGTAAGGTGTCCATTATTGTTTTAAAACCTTTTGTTTCTTACTAATACAATAATAACATCTTAAGGAGGGGCCCACACCTTTTTTTATTTTATTTTGGTGTAGGATCATAGTAATGTCAAGTGATATTTGTATTACCTTTTTTCTTATTGTTGAAACATTGGTTTTCGATGAGACTTTTTTGTGCTTCATAGACGCCTTAGTTTTACCGAAAACATCATTTCGATAAAAACCTTTATTTCTTATGCCGATTAGAATTTATCAATAAATAGGCCCACCACTTGATATGTACATCAATAAATAATGATTGACTGTGATTTTTATAATGACGTATCTTCACTTGGTGGGAATATATAAAATTGTATTTTCTATTTTGCATTACTATTTAAATTAAATAACTTGTGGCAATTTTAGAATCTTAATAAAATGCATCTGAAATCACTCTGGAAATTTAATCGAACCTTTCTGTAAATTCCTGAAAAATAGGTCTTCTTGTAAATTCTTGATCAAAGAGTTAAATGCAACCAACGGCTTTGAGGGATTCATCTAGAGGTGCAAGATATCCTTTTTCAAAAATGGATCTTTAAAATTTTCTAAAATTTTAATTGGTAACTTCTGTGAACTGCCTTTTCTTTTGACCTTGAAAATGTATCAAACTAATTAATAAAATTCTGAAATCTAGCATGAAAACACATTCTCATATAGAGAACCAAGGGAAACAATCCATTTGATGTGATATTCATCTGGCTATAAAATATAAATCTTCGAAATGGGTGATTCAATAACTTTGTTACTCTGCAACATGACAAATCTGCATAAATTGCATATGGTTCTAGGCAGTGAAAAATACCAAATGAATGGTTAGGCTATATAAATTTGCACAATAGTCCTTTGTAATACAATAAATTGAAGGGATTAATTATTATGGTACAAGACTTATCTGGATGAGAAAAATTAATGTTCACAAAAGACTATTTCAATGATTCTTATTAGCAAATTGAATAAAATGCATATGAGTCAAGTTTGGGAAAAAATAGCAAATGAGGTCATGGGGATCTACAAAGTGGTATAGGAGAACTTGTTGACACATGAAATAGATATGAACAATTGGATCTACATGAGGATCAATAGGTGTCAAGATATTAAGTCTCAAAAAGGTCTATTTTAAATGGTTTGTAATATTCAAATCTGCAAAATATTTGTACACTCTATGGGAGATGAGGACTATCAAATAGTAAATTTACTTATTTAGAATGGGATTTAGTGCCTATTTTTTAGGGATGGCTTATTATGTGGACCTAAAATTTTTTAGAAGTTTTGAGCTCCAACACGGTGATACAGGGTGTGAGAGTTATGATGAAAAATCTATGTGCAAATAAGGTAAATTATTTTTGATAAAGGTAAATACAAGTTTTGAATGGGCCCCGAAACCATTTACAAAAGAAGACTAAAGATTTTCAACAAAGTTCAAACAAAAAATGAATGCCTGCTAAGCAACAAAAAGTAGGTCCCCAAACCTAACAACTAAACCAAAATGGGAATCAACAAAAAGCCAAAAAATAGTCTCTAGCGCAGCATCCAACAAACTTCTAGGAAACAACCAGCAGGAACTACTTGTTCTTTTCCATTGCCTTTCCAGCCACTTTCTGTATTTCCTCTATCTTTTGAATGAAAAATCTCGGTGCAGATGAGGTAAATTATTTTTGATAAAGGTAAATACATGTTTTGAATGGGCCCCAAAACCATTTACAAAAGAAGAATAAATATTTTCAACAAATTCCAAACAAAAAATGAACACCTGCTAAGCAACAAAAAGTAGGACCCTAAACCTAAAAACTAAATGAAAATGGGAAACAACAAAAAGCCAAAAATAGTATCCAGCACAGCATCCAACAAACAACCAACAGGAACTACTTGTTCTTTTCCATAGCCTTTTTAGCCTCTTTCTGCATTTCCTCCATCATCTGAATGACATCTTTCTGATGAAGTAAATTTTTTTTGGTGCTAACTTTTATGTTTTAGTGGGAGAGATGACATGTATGGAGGATTATGCATGATTATTTTGGTGGAAAATGAATTTGAATTAAGGATTTGGTTGACTTGGTAAAAACATTTTACATTTCCCTAGAATGTTTTTTGAGTCGACATTGGGAGATCAATTTTTTTGTTGAGGACCTATAAAAGTGGGAAGTTAGGGTTTGTAGATAAGGTTGGATATTTTTTGATGTATTTGATCAATGTGCAAGGTGCGGAGTGAAGGATTTCATGAAGGTTTTGAATATATGATAATTTGATTAGCGAAGAGCAGGAAAACGGGGCAGTCAGAGGTAAAAGTGTATTAGATCAGAGTATGTGGTAATATGGAACTATAATTAGACATTGTTAGATGTTATTTTGGCAGTTCAAAAGCTTGCAATAATTATTGTGATCTTGTAAGGAAATGAGCCTTCTTGTAAAGGGTTGTATCCCTAGTTCTAATTGAGCAATGAGCTCTAGGCAGTGTGTCTGAATTCAAGTGCATTCTTTATCATTGTAAAAAATTATTCTATAGAGTATTATCTTGTGGGTGTCATCCCTACTGTGGTTTTATCCCTAATAGGGTTTTCACGATATAAAAAATCTATGTGTTATGGTTGTGTGCTTGTATGTTTTATGTTCTTGCATGTTACTTTTCTTTATATGCATTAAGTGGTTTGGAAATCTAAATAAAAAAGTTAAAATTTGTTCAAACATTGATTGACCCCCCCCCCCCTCTCAATATTTTCCTGAATCCAACACCAATGAATGTTTGTGCATAGTTGAGTATCCATAGTTATCATGGTTATTTATGATTAAAGTACTATGTTGATTTAAATGTTTATTTTTTTATTTTTTATTTACTAATAAATATGTCATATATGCATTCCATTTTATTAGAAGTAAATAAATATATTGGTGAGCTTTTTTAAAATTGTATCTTGGCTTTTGAGTTATTGTAATTTTACTGATTTAAAATTTAGCCAATCAAGCTTTTTGGGAAAATGCTTTATATTCGAAAAGTGGGTTCATTTCACTCATTTATTCATTTTGAAATTGAATTTTCTCTCCAACCATCATTATAGAAAATCAGTTTGTGCTTGTTGGGAGTGATTGATTTGATTGATTTTTGTGTGTAGCCGATCGTTGAATTTATGCCAGGATTGGTACATTTTGCCAAATTTCTTGTGGGCTCTCACAGTGTTTGTGATTTTCCATATCTATTTGGCTTCTCTCTCAAATTGAGGTAGGATTCAACATATATTCCTCATTCTCCATTTTATATGCTTCTAATTTGTTGCATTTATCATGTGAGATGTTATTATACTTGTTCCCCACTTACTTGATTTGATACATGTTTGGGCTTTTGAGTATTTTGGTATTTAAAATGTGACTTTTTAATAGCATTTTGTTGTTTGTTTTGTCATGGGTGAATCCACAATAGTGAGTGACACTTTTTTGTCTGAATTGACAGTGAAATGTACATTCTCAAAAAAAGAACTTCACTTTTAGACGCATATTGTTGCTAAACCGTTACAAATATGAAAATGAAGTGAATTAGAGTCTTTTAGGATTTTTTGTCTAGATCTAAATTTATTTTTTTTGGAATTGATTTGAATCCATTTTTCTATCTCCCTTGAAAACTAGTACATTGTTGAAAACATCATTTTTAAAGAGTGGCACTTATTCCATAAAGCGTAACTTTTTTTCTAAAGTAGATATCAAGTTGATTCTTTCGAATTTGGTTTTGTAACATCCATATCTAATGCCTGCAATTGGTTTCATGACTTTGTCCTTAGTATTTCATAGTTTAATAACATTTTAAGTTGAATTAACCATAATTTTGATATACGTTCAATCCATAGCTTGTAACTTGTTGTCTATTTGTCCAATTTTAATTTTTTAATAGAAAAAAGACTTCAATACCTAGTGCATAGATATTTTTTAGAATTATTTTCTATTGTTTACTATTTTTCAATGAACATCAAATACAAAGGTTGATGTTTGGTAAGAAACCTATATTTGATTGACATCAAAAAACATAAGCATAATAAACTCAAAAATTATTAAAATTGTAATCATTGGAAAGTTAGTTCTGAATACTTGTGTCATGCATATGGGTTTGTCAATATTGTCCCATCTGAGCCCTCATATTGAGCTTTGAAGTTCTAAAAAAAAAAGCATAATTTGCTTGGCCTTTACAGAACCATGTCTATCAGGAGGTTTTAAAAGAAAGTAATTTCAATCAAAACCTATTGGTTTCAATAGAAATTACTTTCTATCCAAAATGTTGTGGGTCCACAACACACACCCCATTTTTTGGTCCTCTGACCATGGGGCCCCCTTCTTTTTTTTATTTTTGGTCTGCCCCTCCACTGTTCATTAAACTAAATAGTTTGGAGGGGCATATTGAGACAACAAAGGTGCTTTTCAACCCTTTCGCACTTTTGGCATTTTGGAGGACCTCAGGTCCTCCAAAAGACCAAAAAGGTTGAAGGGTCGAGCCTGACCCTTTCGGTGTTTCAGCCTCTGAAATACCAAAAAGGCTGAAGGGTCGTGCCCATACCTTTTGGTGGTCATTCCCACACCTTTGAGTGTTTTGGCCTTTGAAACACTGAAAAGGCCAAAGGGTCATCCCCACAGCTTTCGGTGTTTCAGCCTCTGAAACCCCAAAGTTGAGTGACATCACCCGCGGGCTATATAAGTAGCCTGGATTACTTTATTCCTCACGTGGGTTTTTTCTCTTATGCATTTTTTAGAGCTCTTCACACACGCTCGGTTCTTCTTCCCCGTCATTCATTGCCAATTGTCTTGCCTCACACTCAGTGACTTTTGTCTTCCCCCCTTTCTTTGCGCCTTGCAGGTAGGGCCTTGTCATTTTCTTTCTTTTGTCTTTTTAGGATTTTGGTTTTTGGCTTTTAGGTTAGTTTAGGGTTTGTTGTCTTTGGTTGTGTTGGGTCGCGCTCCCCCTAGGTCCCTAGGGTTCACACCCTTGGACCACTGGTCAGGTCCCCCCCTCACTTTTCTCATCTTTTTCTTTACACTTTTTTAGGGTTAGGGTTTTTACGCCGTGACCTAGTCGTAGGTTTTTGGCCTCCAAAAGGTCAAAAACATCCCCCTAAAAGAAGATTTTGACCAAGTGTAGTTTTGCACTTTCAGCCTTTTTGGCATTTTGTACCTCTGAAAACATCAAAAAAATCTGAAGACAAGGTCACCACCCCCAGAGGTTTCAGTCTTATAGACACTGAAACCTTCTTTGGACATTTACACACCAAAAGACAAAGCATTTCATCAGCCCCTGAGTCTCTTCAAGATTTTGGGCTTTCGCACCCTGATATTTCCACACAGTTTTTGCACTCCGCAATTCCTAAAAGTACTTTCTTCTCCATAGCCTCATCCTTCAAAATTTAGGCCTTTCGCACCCTGACCTTATCTTCGGAGTCTAAATGCCCAAAAGTATGAAAAGAGCTATTTCATTCCTAGCTGCTTAAGAGCCATCTGCTTCCGGTTTTCTTAGTTAGAGATGTCTTTCTTTCCTACTTTAGTAGTTTTCTTTCAATAAAGACACTGATACTTGTGGTGGTACCCTAAATTTTGATAATTTAGAAGTCCCAATCCATTATTAAGAAGCATGTTTCTCCATTAAAAAGAAAGATCAAAGGAAGGAAGCTTTATGACACAAATAAATAGAACTAACTAATCGAAGCCTTTAGAAAATACTGGAATTTAGACCTGCTACAAAGATGATTTTGACAGAGGATAAAGATTGTCAAATTTTAAAAATATAAAAAAGACCTAGTTCGGGAAATCAAATTTCCTATCTCTAGCAAAAATATTAGCTTTTCACAAGTTTTTTTGGATTTTTGACCAAAGCCAAATCCGAAAGTTAGGTAGTTATTTTTAAGTTAGTTTATTGTTTTTTCAAAATAATTTGTAATAAGACTTGTGTCTTTTCACCCTAAAAAGGTGTGAAAGCCACTCAAACACATATATATACATAATGTAAAATGTAAAGAGAGGGAATACAATATAATACAATTTCACATATTTAGATAGTTTTTAATCAACAAGTATAACATGGACCTGGATGTACTATTTTTTAGAAATTAATAAAGATAAGTCTTTTTTCTTTCACATGTGTAATAATTTCATTGTCATTTTACAATTAGTCCCTTGGATAAACCAATAGAACTTCTTCAAAGTGATAGTTTGATGTGCATGCTTCCTTATTTGATTCATAGTATATATTTTCAATTGGTTTTCTCATTTTGCATGGTTAAATTTCATTGATTGAGGCCTTAGTCAATTGGTCTATCATATGAGAAGTATTATCCATTTGAAATATTTCTAAATTTGTTTTAGGTTGCATGTACATTCCATAACACCTTTGAAGTGATAAGTTTTCTTGTAAAACTGTCTTTGAGGTTGAACATAAGATTGGAATGATCTTGATTCTATTGCCCATGGTAGAATAAGGCACTGGTCTAATCATTATTTGGATTATAGTTATTTAGTTCATTGTTTATAGTTTTGTGCTATCTTATCTATCTATTCATTTCAAATTACATACACATTTACTA
>MU228515.1:2357405-2378419 GCA_018584345.1 Thuja plicata | reverse complement strand
TGTAAAATGTAAAGAGAGGGAATACAATATAATACAATTTCACATATTTAGATAGTTTTTAATCAACAAGTATAACATGGACCTGGATGTACTATTTTTTAGAAATTAATAAAGATAAGTCTTTTTTTCTTTCACATGTGTAATAATTTCATTATCATTTTACAATTAGTCCCTTGGATAAACCAATAGAACTTCTTCAAAGTGATAGTTTGATGTGCATGCTTCCTTATTTGATTCATAGTCTAGATTTTCAATTGGTTTTCTCATTTTGCATGGTTAAATTCCGTTGATTGAGGCCTTAGTCAATTGGTCTGTCATCTGAGAAGTATTATCCATTTGAAATATTTCTAAATTTGTTTTAGGTTGCATGTACATTCCATAACACCTTTGAAGTGATAATTTTTCTTGTAAAACTATCTCTGAGGTTGAACATAAGATTGGAATGATTTTGACTCTATTGCCCATGGTAGAATAAGGCACTGGTCTAATCATTATTTGGATTATAGTTATTCAGTTCATTGTTTATAGTTTTGTGCTATCTTATCTATCTATTCATTTCAAATTAGATACACATTTACTAAACATTCTTTCAATTACTTAAAGTATTTCAGTTTACAGTTCACAATATATTGCGTTATGTTAGATTTATTTCAAGTTCCTTTCCATACTTGGGAGAGAAGGTTGAAGTGTTCCTTATCTACTATAAAAATCCTTGTAACTTGAAGGATAAGTCAAGGTATAGGCCTACCAGCCTTCGTTTTGCATAGCTAGAATTGCAGAAGTTCCAACCTTGCCTTGGTTGTGACTTTTTAGTTGGCCAAATCACTTGGGTTTCCCAACATTGGATTGGAAAGTCCATAGGAAATCCAATTTTTTGATTTGAGCACCAACAACTTGCATGTTTCCTCACAAGAATTCCTGAGAAGTGGACAACATCACCAATAAAGTGCCTATTCAAGGGGAATCATGGCCCTTCAAAGATCGGGAATAAACACTTGGAAATCATGGATACAGACATTAGGAACATGAATTGGGATGAATTCCTAGTAAGATGTTTTCAACCAACGAGAAGGATTGAAGAGTGCACCTCCCTAATTTTATCAGGCCTATTCAATGTAGCAGCACACTTTGTAGCAGTCATTTCCTCTGAGCTTATCATGACATTGACCAACCACAACACACCAGATGAAAGGGTGGTCAAGAATACAAAAGGATAGATAGTTCTTGACCTAAGGTCGGACAACATTTAAGCTATCTTCCATCTTCAGAAGGGTGTGGAAAATTTCTATGACTTCTGTATAGAGAAGGGGTTGGGATGTTTCAGGAATAAAATTAAGGATGCCTATGAGATTGAAAATTGGGAATACCTCCAGCAGCCCATCCAAAAGAACAAACTAGACAAAATAGATCTTAGAAGGGGATACTTGAGAGATTATATCCAATCAGCAGTCACAATGATAAGCCAAGTGTATGGACTAGCTCAGTCCATCCAACTCGAGAACTAGATGATCTTGTTGATAGAGAAGATAAGGAACT
Organism: Thuja plicata; assembly: GCA_018584345.1. Taxonomy (NCBI): domain Eukaryota; kingdom Viridiplantae; phylum Streptophyta; class Pinopsida; order Cupressales; family Cupressaceae; genus Thuja; species Thuja plicata. Next base: position 2,376,883 of record MU228515.1, on the reverse strand, counting down.
GCTAGGCCAGATTTGATTGAGCCACCATCCTAAGTGATAAATTGGATGAGAAACTAACCGTGGTAAAGAAAAACCCCAAGTTCTATATGACTTCATACATAGTGTACATGTTAGTTGCACGAGCAGAATATCCAGAGTTCATAAAATGGGGAAACTTTGGTGAACCAAATTTATGGCCTTTCATTGTTTATCTGCAACTAGTCATAAGAATAGACATTCCTAAAAATAGATCAGATTACAAAATAGTGAAAGATGCGTTCATCTTGGCAATCATTAGATCCATAGAGGGTGACTATGCAAAGAGACTATCAAAAGAGGTTGTTGCCAAAATATGGGATGTAGGGACATACTACATACGGTTGAAAACCTTCACATACATCAGAGTGGAAGGATCTACCCTACACCCAAAGAAACTACCTAGGTACCCATCTGATTGGGTAATCATCCTTGAAATTCTAGGCATCTTGCAGATGCATGTGAATATATCAAGCATAAGAAGAAGCTTTGTTGGGACTTCCCCATTTCCCTAAGGCCCTACACTCTCTAGGACATGAAGATCTATAAGTCATTGGCCTTTGAGTGGGACAAGTGCCCACTCCAGCTATATAAACACATCTCAGCCTGATTAGACACCATAGGCACATACAACCATATCATTGGCAAGTTCTACATCCATGAGCCGCATATTGAAGATCATTGGATGAATTGTGTGGATGACCATGAGGTAAGGATCAGGGACTATTCCAGGATGTCTCTCACATTAGCACAAGTGGCCTTAGAGGTCAATATTCCCCCCAAGGTTTGGGACAAAGATTTAGATAATGTGCTGGAGTCAATCTATACTCTTGATAAAATATACAATAGGCCTATCTTGAATGCAGAGGTAGATAAGGAGGAAAATGACAACATTGAATTTAGAACAAGGCATGTGGTTAGAAAAACTGCGGCATGGATCAATAGGTTTTATCAAATGGGTCCTATTCCCATGAAGGCACTAATGGATCCACCAAAGAAGGTAGATAAGAAACATGGAGAGAGGCCTACATTTCCCCAATTCAAGAAGGCCCCACCTCAAAAGTTGGGAACAGTATATGGGCATGAACATGTAGTGGAATATGATTCCAACCCCAGGCACATGGCCCCAAAGGCCAAGATGATAGTGCAGATAGCTCCTCCTTTTGGATCATCATAGGTCACCCAAAAAAGAGTCCCTTCCACCTCTAACACATCTCCTCCTATCATTAAAGAAGAGAAGAAGACTTACGAAAGAAAGAGAGCTTATGCCTCTCCTCGCTTGGAAACTTTACAAGAAGAACTAGAACTTGAGGATGTGCCCCTAGTAAAAATGACAAGATCTCGGGTAGCCTCTCTAAGGAAAAGGGAGATCACAAAGAAGCAGACAGAGGCTCCAAAGGAGCATGATAATCCTTTTGATACCCTAGGCTCAGATGAGTTTCTCATGTCTAATTTTGAAGGCCTAGAGGGTTTTACAGACCAGTAATAGAATACACCTGACTCCACAATAGGAATTGACATAGGAATACAAGCACCCATCAATCCTCAAGGTATCCTTACTCCACCTCCATCCTGATTCACAAATCCCAAACCAAATGTACCTCTCACTGGGGTGGATCCTAGCACAAACCAAAGGATAGGAACCCAAGATGTTAGCATTGCCCAAAGCATAGCAGGGGATAAGACTGTGGGAGAAATTTCAAAACCAACTCCACTATTGTATATTCTAACTCAATCAATCTCTATCCCAGCTTCCATTCTGACTCTACTACCTTTTCTTCCAACTCCCACACCAACTCCACCTCTTATTTCTACTCCACCACCTATGATGCAAGTGCCAACTCTGCCACCATATGTTCCTTTTCCTTCCTCTATCCGGACCCCCCAAGTGTCGATAAGCACAGAAGCTATACCTCCCCTCAAAACCACTCTGGAAGCCATGACAGGTCTTAATATAGAAATATCAATCAATTCCTCTGGGGATGAAGGAAAAGATAAACGTGAACAAGAGGCTACAAAGTAAGAAGGGAAGGGAGAGGAAGAGAAGGGAGAGGAAGAAATCTATGAAGGGGAAATGCGTGAGGAAGAAATTAGAGGAGGTTAACATGGGGTAGAGTTAGATAAAGAGGAGGGGTGACTGTTGGATCAGAAATTTTGGCTTCATTCCTCCACATCACCCCATATGAGTCGGTTACCACCTTTACTAAACCTACTTGGTTCACTAAAGAGATTCAGCCATGAAATAGAACTTACACAGATGAAGACGATGGAGAAGACATAGATATGTCATTCTTAGGATAGGCCTTCCATCAAATATAAGCTAACATACCTGTGAGAACCATATCCTATGTCACTCAAGACACCAAGGGTTGCTGGAAGGCATAGGTGGTGGTTCCTTCTACTAGCACCTTCCAAGCACAAATCACCCTATAGGATTATAGATTTGAAGAGGTGGATCTGGGAGAACCAACCAGAGAGGGAAGTAAGACCCTGGAAAATTTAGGGCTCAAACATGCTATGGGTTTCATGAGAAAAGACAAGGAAACCATCAAGTCCCTAATAGAGCATAATGAGGCTCTGAAGAAATTCATTCATAAGATAGTGGGTCCCATTGACCCAAGTTTCCCAGAGGCCTCATTATAGGTTGTACTAGAGAAGACATCTACTTTGGACTTGCCGGCAGGTATGACCCCCTCTTTCATTCATGCAAGTGCGGGGTTAGATTCAAGATTGACCAAATGGAAAACCACCCTCTGGGACCTCAAGACAATCAAGAAACAATGCTTCTAAATTCTGGTAAAGATGTATGAAGGCACAGAGCTAGACAATTTTGGCAACTGGATTAAGAGCATAGCCAAAATAGTTAAGGTTTGAGAAAAGTGCCTAGACCGCATACAGAAAAAGTATAAGAAAATTATGGAATGGGTTGAAGACATAGAGAACCTATTCATAGGTATTGACTTAGAGCTATATCAAGATCAAGAGAGGAAAATTATACACCCATCCAAAGAGGGGATACAACAATTCAAAGATGTTCTGGTCAGAGTTAGCACCAAAGAAGGTCTACACCAACTTTTCTATTCAAAGGAAGATATGCAAAAGATGTCTGAGCACTAAGAAGAGATCAAGTTCTTCACTTCAGAATTGATCATTTTTAGAGAGAAGAAAATGACCCATAGTCAAAGTGCAAAGGAAAAAAGTGAACTATGAAGAAGTGTAGGAAATAGTACAGAGGTTGTTAGCTGCCCATCCGAAAGTGTTCCCAAACTGATTGCTCAAACCTAGACTTAGCCATTTTTTGGGAGGTGATTTTTCCATACTTAGCCATTTTTTCCAAGGCTCATTTTTTAGCATTTCGGCCTTTCAGCTTTTTAGCCTTCGAAAGTTAGAGGTCAGGGGTCCCAAGTTTTGGTTCAACACTTAGTCAAATTCGCACTTGGCAAATTTTGGTGCAGAGGTCGGGGTCTGAATTTTGGGTCATTCTAGTGTGATTACTTTTTGCAAGAAAATATAACTTGAGATCAGATGGATGCATAACTAGAGTTTATTTAACAATGATTAAGGGTCTTCTATCATTTCCCACCTTGAAGAGAACCCCAGATGAAGATTTTAAGGGAGAACTCAGAGATCAAGAAGAAGACTCCATTTACACACAAGGGAATTCTAGCTCCTCTCTTTCTTCTTTCTTAACAAGTTTTACCCTATTTTCATGGGTAAGCTGATTGTAAATAGATCAAGGATCCATGCAAGTAGTCTAGTATCATTTTAGCAATAGTTTCTTTCAGCAAGCTTTAGTTTTAATTTGTTTTCATTATTTTTAGAGCCTCTTATGCCCTAGTTTTGGGGTTCAGAGTTTGTAGATCATAACTCTATATATTGTAATCAAAAAAATGTATTATGGTTGCATTCTTGATGAAATAAAGATCTACAATTGGTGCTTCATTCATGGTGTGATATTTTCTGCTTTCTATGTGAAATTAATGAATGTGTCTTTGCATATTCATTCTTTTCAAAGACCCAAGTGTTTTATTGTTTCTCGAATCTATGTTTATTTAAATTGGATTTTTTTGTTGTTTATCTACCTTGTTGTGATGAATGTATGGGAAAGATCAACTTTTAGGCTCAATGATAAATCTTTCTTGTGTGTGTGCACATCTTGGTGACTTCATGATTTGATAGATTTTGAAAATATTGCATGCATAAATATGTTTCATCTCCAAATTATTGCATCCATTGGGTATATAATTGCGACGTGGTTACCCTACTCTTTTAAATTTATGAAAGCAATCAGAACCATCTTTAACTTTAAACACTAATTTGCAATTATTAGTAAAATTACAATATTTGACAAATCATAAAATATAAAAAAGTACTAAAGTTGTTTTGCAGTTTTACGTCTTGAAAGTACCAGCAAAGGCCTCCTCGTGAACATTCACATTTATCTTCAACTGAGTTACCAAGAAGGTTGTACCATGACCCTGAAGAACCTTAAGAATAAATTTTTTATTCTTTCAAGAGAGGAAATCAAATCTCAGATCCTAGAAATTGACTTGTGTAAAAACAACGCTCAACAAAAGTGGCGCTAGGAGGGCCAAAAGACTAAAAAGTTGGAAAACATTGGATCTTTCTCTCCATAATGGTTTGAGCGAGTGCTTAGGTCATCTCCAAAAAGAGGCAAGTTCCTTGAACTCACTCATCACTGTAGAGCTTGTAGAAAAAAAGGGAAGACAAGAGAGAACTCCTCTCACCATCCTACCGAGTCCTAGAATCTTCTTGGACAACAATCATACCTCGTTGTCCCGACTGTCCTCACAGCCATAAACCAAAATTAGAACTTGCAAAATCAAAATATGCAATAACCTTATCCAATGGCTTTCTTCACTAATGTACAAATCTCACCACTAAACTTCATTGGGAAGATCCAAGAATTGCCCAAAAATCTGAAGAATTTTTGCACGCATTTTATATATGGAGAATCGAGGACAGTAGAAGAGCACATTTGTGCCTTCAAAGAAATTTGTAACTGCAAAGAGATTGCCCACCAAGATGTTGTATGTCGCCTATTCCCATACACTTTGGGGGATTTTGTATACAACTGGTACCTGAACTGACCATGGGGATCTATTTATGCATGGCTCAAATTTGAAACCAAATTAATTAACTAGTTTAAGTTGTATGTGGACCCTGCTACAAAATATCACGAGTTCATATCAACAAGAAAAGATCCTCAAGATCACATTTTCATGTTCAATCGTCATTTCCACAAGATGCATCAAAAATTGCATGCTCCTTACACTATACCAGAGGCAGCCGTCATACAAGTTTATCTTAAAGCCGTGGACCCATTCACTTCAATTTTTCTATGAAAACTTCCCCCCACAGATATAGATACAATGGAAAAGGTGTACAATGAGGCCATAACATTCACACACAAAATGGACCCGCATGAAGGGAACTTCACAGTCATGCCTACCATTAGCAAAATCTCTGCCCCACATCTATTCTCATCAAGCATTCAATCTTTGGCCATGCACATGCCTCCGTTAAACCCAATTCTGGCACAACTGTTCACTACCCCACCACCATCCATCACTTATCCTGGTTATGAGACCCATAAGATAGTAATTTTGGAGCAAAGAGCTGTGCCCCAAACTAAACATGATACTCACCTGCCCTCTGATTTGGATATTGTAAAGAAAACCTTATCCCAACTCACAAGTGAGCTCACCAAGATGAAGTTGAATCCCTCCCAAAACCAAAATGGTTACCAATGGGCACCTGCTAGTCTGAATGCTTACGCCTAGAATTAGAATCAAAGTTTCAACACCTACAAAAATAACAAAAATTCATATAATAAGCCATTTAAGTAGAAAAGACCCAATAGACCATGGAACGCTTGACCCAACAATGGTATCATACCTATGGATAATGCTAATACCTATGAGGCTGTAGAAGACAATTTTGTCAGGGCTTTGAATCTACACCAAGGCAATGACAAATATGGAATCAACTCCTATAATCAGTATCCTCAAAATATAGAAGATCCACCCATTCAATTTAATTCTCTTATGTTTGACTCCTATGAGTCTAGAAACAGGGAAGGCTCAGACACCTATACGAGAGACGAAGAGTTCAGGTTATCATTCTAGAAGGAGAGTGAGCCTGAATACTCTAAAGTTCATGCCTTCCAAAATGATCATCAGAACTCATATTACTTGTAGAGTTGGAAGGAACCTATGACCGATGGTATACCTCTAAAAAAAAAACCAACTCCGCCAGATCCCCAGGAAAGAAATAATCTTGCACCACCTAGAGGTCTGAGTACTAGCGCACCATCCCCACCAAACACATTTTCCAGTTATAGAAGTCCAGCTTGGTCAAACAAAAAATACAGTGCAATTGAAGAATTGAAGAAAACAAAGTCAAACATGTCTATGTTCAAAATGCTTCAAGGTTTCCCTTCTCAAAGAGAAGCACTCCTAAGATCCCTGGACCATTCAAAAAAAGGTACAAATTCTAGCAGTGAAAACACCACCACCTCCAATGTCAACACTTCTGAGTCTTTCCCTGCGATGTTCAAATACAAGATAGAGGTACCACCTTTCATACTCAGTCTGTGAATTTTTCAAAAAAATTTACACAATTTCCTAATTGATTTAGGAGCTTCATGTAATGTCATGCCCTTATCCATCTATCAAAAACTAGGGATGATTTCGCAAATGAAAAATAGGGTGGTGATTCAGCTCGACAAAATGGAATTCAAGGTAATTGGCGTACTTAAGGACATGCACATCCAACTGGTACATGACCCAAAGATACAATAGTACATTGATGTACACATAGTGGATATCCCTGAGACTTATGGGATGCTACTGAGTCAAGAATGGATCAAATGCTTGAGAGGATGGTTGTCCACTAATTTAACCTAGTTGTGGCTACCATGGAAGGGAATGAGCAACCAAATCAAGATTGATGTCGAGCCCAAGTTATAGAGGATGATCACAGATTATAATGCTTTGAATGAATTTTTGTTCACATAGACTGACCTAGGCACCTATCATATGGATGACATTCTCATTTTCCAACTTAGAGAAGTTGAAGAACAAGACCATATTCTTGTGAAAGGCCTAATAGAGTTCAACATCCATGATGATGTCTTTAAAAACTTTATCAACAGTATGAAGATGATCCTACAACACCTAGGGAGAGAGGTAGACCCTAACATCCTCTTGTTACCAGGGTATTATCGGTTGCACCAGGTGAGTCATTCAGAATTCACATGCCCCATTTGCCAAGATGCATTGTCATGAGTGTTAACTCAAATCTCCCTACCAATTGGAGTCCAAGAGGGGCCTGTGATAGAAAGGGAAAGCCTTGAGGTGGAAAGTGAAGGTGACAACATGTCAAAAGAAGATTCCCCTATTAATCTGGACATTTTGACCCAGAGTCAAGGCAATGGATCTGAATCGGATAACAAAAACCCTACCTTGGACATATTTAGTGACTAGAGCACTTCAAATGATGGCACATGTCCACACTATAGAGAGCTACATGAAGATAAAGAAGGTGAAAGTGTTGAATCCCCAAACCTCAAAAATATCCAGGGGGTAAAGAAAGAAGAGTTAACTTCCTCAGACAGTGATGGGGGAAACAAGCAAGAGCTCAAGACAATGGGTTTCTCAAGGAATGTCCCAACCAAGTCAAACCCCACAAAACAATACCAAATATGTAAATTACACTTTGATGGGTCCAAATGTAAACAAGGATCAGGCACGGGGATTGAATTAATAAATCCTAGAGGTAGGTCTTTTTATGCTACCTATCTATTATAATTTTTATGCACTAACAATGTTGCAGAATATGAAGTGTTGGTTCGTGGGCTCCTCCTGGCCCATGAGAAGGGAATAAAATACTTAACTATAGAAGGAGACTCGTAACTCATCATCAAAAAAATCCGTATTTAATATTATTGCAATGATAAAATAATCTTAGCCTACCGAAATAGGGCATGAGACTTGATCAACAACTTTGAAGCATTCAACATCAAATCCATCCCATGAAGAAAAAATGTCATTGTCGATGCCCTAGCTGTATCTACCAATTCATTACACCCAATGGATAAATCTAAACTAAAGAATTTCTCAGTTAAACTCATTTCAGCTCTAGCCATACCAGATAACATTACTAACTTCCAAGTCTTTCAAGATGACCAGCACGTCCTTGAGTTCATCATGTGCATAGGTGTGTTTGAAAAGTAGATTATAGATGAAGGGAAGGAAGAGGAAAAAGAAGAAGTTAGCCTAGAGGACTTGGAAAATCAAGGCATCATAAACCTAGGGACCAATTCCATACCAAAATTAATTGTGTAACTAGAAATAATTTTTTACAGTGATGGGACTGCTATGAAAAGACACTCGGACATACAACCTGATGGTAAAGAACATGAAGTATACAACCTTGGAATCAAAGATGAGTCGAGAGAGGTGCACATCAGGAAAGTATGTACCAAAGAGGAGGAGGATATGTTCCAACTCCTTACGAAATATTGAGATGTCATAGCTTGGAGCTATGAGGAACTAAATACATATCACACCTTGGTCATAGTGTATAATATCCCATTGAAATGAGACTCCAAATTGTTTTGACAATGTCAAAATATTTTGAACCCTATTATCGAGCCCCTGATACAAAAAGAAGTCCAGAATTTGTTGGATGCAAGGATCATATTCCCAATTTGACACTCTATGTGTGTAGCAAACTTGGTACCCATAAGGAAGAAGACCGGTGAGATTAGACTATGCTTGGATTTCCTAAATCTAAAAAAATCCTCTCAAAAAGATAACTACCCACTCCCTTCTCTTGATGAGGTACTGCAAGTATTAAATGGTTCCCAAATGATGTCCTTCCTAGATGGTTATTTAGGGTACAATCAAGTAATGGTATAAGAGAAGAAAAATTAAAGATGACATTCACCACTAAAAGGGGAACATTCGCCTATTGATGGATGCCCTTCAATTTATTCTACATTGGTGCTAATTTCTAGAGATCCATGGACAATAATTTCAAGGGGCTAGTTGGAAAATGTATCATCATCTATCTGGATGATCCGATAGTTTTTTCAAAATAGTGAAGCAATTGTATAAGTGATCTAATAAGAGTCCTTTAGAGATGGAGGAAGTACAAGATTTCCCTCAATCCCAAGAACTGTGTATTTGGGGTCACAAAAGACAATTTTCTTGCGCACATAATTTCATAAACAGGAATAGTAATTGACCCCGAATGAGTCCAAGCCATTCTCAAGCTAACGCCACCTCACAGCCGCAAAGATTTGAAATCTTTCTTTGGGAAGATTAAATTCATGAGGAAGTTCATTAGCGGTTTTGCTGAGATAATAAAGCCACTCAACAACATGGTGAAGAAGGATGCTAAGATTGAGTGGACTTACCTAGTAATAAATTCATTTGAAGAGATCAAGAATGCAATCGCTACAACCCATGTTCTTGTCAGTCTAGATTACACTATCCCCTTCAGGGTATATTCTTTCGCATCAAGACACTCTTGTGTAGGAATCATCACGTAGAAGAAAGATGGGGAGAATGAGAGACCAATAGCCTTCATGAGTTTCCCCCTTAAGAATTCCAAAGTTAGGTACCCCAACCTAGACAAAAAATCTTTTTCTTTAGTCAAAACAGTGAAGAAATTATGACATTACATCCTAAGGAGAAAAGTCTTTGGGATAGTCCCCGATGCAGCCATAAAATCTTTGTTGATGCAGAATGAGATAAGAGAGTGAAGGAGAAAATGGATATGATGATCCTGCAAGATTTTTACCTAGAGATCCAGCCAATGAAACTAGTAAGAGGCCAAGGCCTAACAAAGATGATCTCTAAAGTAGAAGAGGGTCTAATATGTCAAACTTACACCGATCAGGGTGTAATCACTGATATATGGTATCAAGATGTAGTCCACTACCTACTATAGAATTGCTTCCCAGATGGGATGAATAGCTCATAGACAATGGATTTGAAAATCAAAAGCAACTCCTACATGCTAAAGAATGGTCAACTATATAAACGTAATTATGAAGGCATGTACTTGAGATGCCTAGACAGGATCAAAGTGAAGCAAGTCCTAGAATATTTCAATGACAGATACAGGATAGGACATGGGTTAGTTGAGGCAACTACTTACCAAATCTTATGGACAGGGTATTTTTTCCCAACATTGTTCAAAGACACTACCAAACACGTAAGATCATGCCATACTTTCCAGACAAGTGCAACTTGAGAGAAAAATCCGGCGATGCCCTTACAACCAGTCTACAAGGTACATCTGTTTGCCTAATGGGGCTTGGATTTTTGTTGGAATTACTAAACCCCCTTTTTCTATACGTCATAATCTCATCTTAATGGCTACTGATTATTGCATGCACTGGATAGAGGCCCAGGCACTAAAGAATTGCACTACGGAAGTGCTAACTAGGTTCTTAGAGGATTGCATCATAACCAGGTTTGGGATGTTGTTCTATCTGGTATGTGACAATGCCCCCTCTTTTTCCTCTTCCTCAAATTTCTTCTAATTATTATCCACAAGGCAATGGCATAGTGAAATCCACAAACAAGAACCTCACAACAGTGATTAAACATCTCCTCAACGACAACCCCCAAGATTAGCACACATAACTGAAATACACTTTATGGATGGATTGGGTGAGGATTAAGAACACCCTGGGTACATCCCCATACCAATTGGTCTATGTCTTGCAACCGGTCTTCCCTATGAATTTAAAAATACCAATCCTAAGATTCGTGGACAGTACATTAGAGGAGAAGATCGAGTGCAAGTTTGACTCATGAACCTCCTCAACCTAGAGGAGAAAAGAACTTTGGCCCTAGAACATGTGTCAAACCACCAGGCCATCATCAATTTGCGGTTCAATAAGAGGGCCACCATTAAAGCTTTCAAGATCTCTGACCTTTTCCTCATGTAGGAAAAGGCGAAAGAAAAGTTGGGCAGCCACACCAAATTTCAAAAATTATGGACAAGCCCCTATCCGATATCATAGATCTTGGGGGAAAGCACATTCAAGATCAGCATCTTAGACAGAGATTTGACCCCATTTCTAGTCAATAGGAAATTCCTCAAACACTATTTCAAATCCTCAGCAGGACTTCCCTTCGTCCCTTGTATCATAGTTTTGTTTTTTCTTTTTTCTTTTCTTTCTTCCTTTTGTTTTCCCATTGTCAATCTATTTCTTCCATCCATGGTTGTTCTCCTCCTTCTTTTGGGTTTTTTTCTTCTTTTGATTTGGGTCAGTGTGTCTTTGACTCATTCTGAGTGGTCCTTAAATTGGAGCAGAGGTATTTCTTAGTCAAATTCTCCAAAGAAACATACAGTGTAGAGAGCATTCCAAAAGTCAAAAGTGGCAATATCTTCCATTAACAATCAAAGAGATGTTTGATGCTCGGTCATCCTAATCACAAAGCACACTAAGAAATATAACCCAAGAGCATTGGTTTCTTGAGTGTTTTTCAGTTGGGACCAGCACTAGAATGTTGATTCGGGTAACCACCTATCCCAGAACCCAAGTCTTGTGAATGCAAAAGCAGGAAGAAAGGAAGAATAACTGAAGATGAGAGAAACAAGTACAAAATAAAAATGGCCCAAAAAGTGGTTACAATCATAAAATCCGAGTAGCACAGCCTAATCATTTCTCAGATTGATCAAATAAGATAGTATGAACCTGAGTATAGAACTAGATAGATTAAGGGTCTTGATATGGCTCATGTAAGAAAATAAGAAACTATTTCAAAGAAAATAACTCTCCTACATAACTCCATCCCCACAAACCAAATAGACAAGGGTGACTATAACAACCTCTATTGGGGCTATGGATGCCCGACAGCAGTAGAGAAAGGTTAGATTTGGGACTCAGGGTAAACTTTGTCAGGGCTGTGGACTCCTAACTGGTAGAAAAGCTCTTTCTAGGAAGTCCTGGTATACGTGGCAAAGGTTGGGAATAGTTGAAAAACATTATGGTCACTACAATCAAGGGTCAAGGAATGAAAACACATGAACACACACTGGGACACAAGTGAAAAACTTCAAACTAAGAATTCATTGAAGGATGGTCAAAAAAAGAAGCTCTTGGTTTTTGTTCCACTGCAAATTAATAATCTGGAAGGGTCTTGATGATAAAGAAATTCCTCAGCCATTCCTCCTTTTGTCAGGTATATTTGTTGTGGGTCAACAACATACACCCCATTTTTTGGTCCTCTTACCATCAGGGTCCCCCTTCTTTTTTTCTTTTTGGTCTACCCCTCCCCGTGTTCCTTGAACTAAATCTTTTGGAGGGGTCTGTTGAGAGAACATAGGTGCTTTTTGGCCCTTTCACACTTTCAACATTTCAGAGGACCTCAAGTCCTCCAAAACACTAAAAAAGCTGAAGGGCTGAGCCTGACCCTTTCATTGTTTGAGCCTCTAAAACACTGAAAAGTCCAAAGGGTCAAGCCCACAGCTTTTAGTGTTTCGGCCTTCAAAACACCAAAAGGGGAGTAGGCCACCCAACTTCAGTATTTTGGCCTCTGAAACCCTGAAGTCAGGCGATGTCACCCATGGGCTATATAAGTGGCCCAAATCACTTTATTCCTAACTTGTGTTTTTCCTCTTTTGCATTTTCAAGAGCTCTTTGTGCGTGCTTCATTCTTCTTCCTCGTCATACTTTTCCAATTGCCTCTCCTCACACTCAGTGACTTTTGTCTTCCCCCCTTTCTTTGTGCCTTATAGGTAGGGCCTTGTTTTCTTTCTTTTGTCTTTTTTAGGTTTATGGATTTTTGTTTTTAGGTTGGTTTAGGGTTTTTTGTCTTCGGTTATGTCGGTTCGTGCTCCCCCTAGGTCCCTAGGGTTTGCACCCTTAGAGCCCTGGTTGGGTCGCCCCCACCCCCCTCACTTTTCTCATCTTTTTATTTGCATTAGGGTTAGAGTTTTTGCATCGCAGCCTAGTCGAAGGTTTTTGGCCTCCGAAAGGCCAAAAATAGCCCCTTCAAAGCATATTTTAACCAGGTGTAGTTTTTCACTTTCGGCCTTTTCGATGTTTTGGACCTCCAAAAATATTGAAATGCTGAAACATCTGAAGACAAGGTCACCAACCCCATAGGTTTTGGTCTTTTGGACACCAAAACCTTCTTCAGAATTTTGCACACCGAAAGACCAAAAGCATTTCATCAGCCCCCTGAGTCCCTTCGAGATTTCAGGCTTTCACACCCTGATATTTCCACACAATTTTCACACTTTGTAATTCAAAAAATTACTTGCTTCACCATAGCCTCATCCTTCAAAATTTTGGCCTTTCGCACCCTAACCTTATCTTCACAGTTTGATAGCCTTAAAGTCTAAAATGAGATAAAATTTCATTCCTGGCTACTTAAGAGCCATCTTCTTTGGGTTTTCTTAGCTAGAGATGTGTTTCTTTCCTTTAGTATTTTTGTTTCAATAAAGACATTGATACTTGCATTTTTCCATGCAGGAATGCCTGAGAAGCAGACAACATCACCAATGAAGTACATATTCAAGGGGAATCATCCCCCTTGAAATATTAAGAATAAACACATGGAAATCACTGATACAGACATTGGGAACGTGAACTGGGATGAATTCCTAGTAATATATTCTCAACCAGTGGGAAGGACTGAATAGTGCATCTCCCTTGTTTTATCAGCCCTATTCAATGCAACAGCACATCCAGTAGCGGTCATGTCCTCTGAGCTCATCATGACATTGGCCAACCACTACACACCGGATGAAAGGGTGGTCAAGAATACAAAAGGATGGATAGTTATTGACCTAAGGCTGGAAAACATTGAAGATGTATTCCATGTTTAGAACATCATGGAAAAATTCTATGACTTCTTTATAGAGAAGGGGTTGAGATGGTTCAGGAATAAAACTGAGGATGCCTATGAGATTGCAAATCAGGAATACCTCCAGCAACCTCTCCCAAAGAATAAAATTGATAAAATATATCTCAGAAGGGGATACTTGAGAGATGACATCCACATGGCAGTCACATTGATAATCTGAGTGTATGGACTACCTCAGTCCATCCAACTAGAGAACTGGATGATCTTATTAATAGAGAAGATAGGGAACTGCTAGGCCAGATTTGATTGGGCCACCATCCTAAGTGATAAATTGGATGAGAAACTGACTATGGTAAAGCACAACCCCAAGTTATATATGACTTCATACATAGTGTACCTATTGGCTACATGAGAAGAATATCTAGGGCTCACAAAATAGAGAAACTTTTGTGAACCAAATGTATGGCCTTTTATTGTCTATCTGCAACTGGTCAGAAGAACAAACATGCCTGAAAATAGCCTAGATTATAGAATAGTGAATAATGCCTTCATCTTCACAATCATTATATCTATAGAGGGTGACTATGCAAAGAGGCTATCAGAAGAGGTTTCTTCCAAAATAAGGGCCATAGGGGTATACTACATATAGTTTAGAACCTTCACGTACATTAGAGTAGAAGGATCTACCCTGCACCCCAAGAAAATACCCAAGTACCCATCTGATTGGGTAATCGTCCTAGAAATGGCTAGGAAGCTTACAGATGCATATGAACATATCAAGCATAAGAAGAAGCTTTGTTGGGACCTCCCCATTTCCCTAGGCCCCTACACTCTCCAAGACATGAAGATCTATAAGTCATTGGCCTTTGAGTGGGATGAGTGCCCACTGCAGCTATATAAAAACATTCATGCCCGATTCAACCCCATAGGCACATACAGTCATATCATTGGCAAGTTCTACATCATTGAGCCCCATATTGAAGATCATTGGATGAATTGTGTGGATGACCATGAGGTAAGTATCAAGGATTATTCCATGATGTCCCTCACACTAGCACAAGCAACCTTAGTGGTAAATATTCCCCCCAAGGTTTGGGACAAAGATTTAGATAATGTGTTGGAGTCAATATATAAGCTTGATAAAATATACAATAGGTTTATCTTGAATGTAGAGGTAGATAAGGAGGAAAATGATAGTGTTGAATTCAGATAAAGGCATGTGGTCAGAAAAACTGAGGCATGGATCGACAGGCCTTATCAAATGGAACTTATTCCCATGAAGGCATCTATGGATCAACCCAAGAAGGTAGATACAAAATGTGGAGAGAGGCCCATAGTGGCCCAATTCAAGAAGGCCCCGCCTCAAAATTCAGGAACAGTAAATAGGCATCAACGTGCAGTGGAATATAGTTCCAACCCCAGGCATAAGGCCCCAAAGACCAGGATGAAAGGGCAGATAGATCCTCATGTTAAATCATCATAGGCCATCCAAGACGAAGGCCCTTCCACCTCTAACTCATCTCCTCCTATTATTGAAGAAGGGAAGAAGACTTACAAAAGAAAGAGAGCTTCTCCCCCTCCTCGATTGGAGACTTTACAAAAAGAACCAGAGTTAGAAGATGTGCCCCTAGTAAAAAGGAAAAGATCTCATGAAGCCTCTCTAAGGAAAAAGGAGATCACAAGGAAGTAGATAGAGGCTCCAAAGGAGCATGACAATCCCTTGGAGAATCTAGGCTCAGATGAGTTCCTCATGTCTGATTTTGAAGGCCTAGAGGGTTTTGCAGACCAGGGACAAGATTCACTTGACTTCACAATAGGAATTGACATACGAGTACAAGCACCCATCAATCCTCAAGTTATCCTTACTCCACATCCATCCCAATTCACAAACCCCACACAAAATGTTCCTCTCACTGGGGTGGATCCTAAAACCAACCAAAGGGCAGAAACCCAAGATGCTAGCACTTCCCAAAGCATAGCAGGGGATAAGACTATGGGATAAATTTCAACACCAACTCCACTACCGTACATTTCAACTCAATCAACCTCTATCCCAGCTTCTATTCTGACTCCACCACCTTTCCTCCCAACTCCCACACCAACTCTGCCTCCTATTGCTACTCCACCACCTATGTTGCAAGCACCAGCTCCACCACCATCTATTCCTTTGCCTTCCTCTATCACGACCCCACAAGTGTCAGTAAGTGCATAAGCTACACCTCCCCTTAAAAGCACACTGGAAGCAATGACAGGTCTTAATCCAAAAATATCAATCAGTTCCTCTAGGGATGAAGGAAAAGATAAAGGTGAAAAAGAGGATACAAATCAAGCAGAGAAGGGAGAGGAAGAGAAGGGAGAGTAAGAAATCCATGAAGTGGAATGGTGTGAGGAAGAAAGTAGGGAAGAAGGTGAACATGGGGTAGAGTTAGATAAAGAGGAGGGGGTGACCCCTGGATCATAGAGTTTGGATTTAGTCCTCCACATTGCCCCATATGAGCCTATTACTGCCTTTAGTAAACCTACTTGGTTCACTAAAGAGATTCATCCATGAAAGAGAACTTACACAGATGAAGAGGATGGAGAAGACACATATATGTCATTCTTAGGGCAAGCCTTCCATCAAACAGAAGCTAATATACCAGTGAGAACCATATCCTACATCACTCAAGACACCAAGGTTCACTGAAAGGGATAGGTGGTGATTGCTTCTACTAGCAAATCCCAAGCACAAATCACCCTAGAGGACTATAGATTTGAAGAGATGGATCTAGGAGAACCAACCAGAGAAGGAAGTAAGACCCTTGCAGCTTTAGGGCTTGAACATGCTCTAGTTTTCATGAGAAAAGATGAGGAAACCATCAAGTCCTTGACAGAGAATAATTAGGCTCTGAAGAAATTCATTCATAAGATGGTGGGTCCCATTAACCCAAGTTTCCTAGAGGTCTCATTACAAGTTGTACTAGAGAACAGAGCTACTCCAAAAAATTTGGGAGGTATGACCCCCTCTTTCATTCAGGCAAGTCTTGATTGGAAGAATGATTTTGAATAGTTTGGAGAAGGGGTTATCAAGATAATTTTTAGGCCTTGAAGTGTTATCCTAGTGGAAACCACTAAACTGATAGACATGATAGAAAGTGACGCGGGGTTATATTCAAGATTGACCAAATGAAAAATAACTCTTTGGGACCTTAAGATAGTCAACAAACAATGCTTCCAAATTCTGGTCAAGATATATGAAGGCGCAAAGCTAGATAGCTTTGGCACCTGGATTAAGAGCATAGCCAAAATAATTAAGGTTTGTGAAAAGTGCCTAGACCGCATACAACAAAAGCATAAGGAAATTATGGAATGGGTAGAAGAAATAGATAACTTCTTCATAGGTATTGACTTAGAGCTATACCAAGAGCAAGAGAGGAAAATTCTACGCCCAACCAAAGAGGTGATACAACAATTTAATGATGTTATGGAAGGATTTAGCACCAAAGAAGGTCTACACCAACTTTTATATTCAAAGGAAGATATGCAAAGGATGTGTGAGCATGAAGAAGAGATCAATTTCTTCACTTCTGAACTTACCATTTTTAGAGAGAAGCAAGAATGACGCATTATCAAAGTGAAAAGGAAGGAAGTGAACTATGAAGAAGTGCAAGAAATAGTATAGAGGTTGCAAGCTTCCCATCTAGAAGTGTTCCCAAACTGATTTCCCAAACCCAGACTTAGCCATTTTTTTGGGAGGTGATTTTCTCCATACTTTGCCATTTTTTCCAAGGCTAGTTTTTTGCCATTTCGACCTTTTGGCCTATGAAAATCAAAGGTCGGGGATCCCAAGTTTGGGTTCAACACATAGTCAAATTTGCACTTGGAAAATTTTGGTGCTGACATTGGGGTTTGAATTCTGGGTCATTCCAGTGTGATTGCTTTTTTTCTTAAAAATAGAACTTCAGATTAGATGGATGTATAAATAGAGTTCATTTCGCAACATTCAAGGGTCTTCTATTAGTTCCCACCTCAAAGAGAACCCCATATGAAGATTCCAAGGGATAACTCAGATATCAAGAAGAAGACTCTGGTTATACACAAGGGAACTTCAGCTCCTCTCTTTCTTCTTTCTTAATGAGTTTGACCCTATTTTCATGGGCAAGCTCATTGTAAATGGGTCAAGGATCCATGCAAGTAGTCTAGTATCAGTTTAGAAATAGTTTCTTTTCTCAAGCTTTAGTTTTAGTTTGTTTTCATTGTTTTTAGAGCCTCTAATGCCCTAGTTTCTGGGTTCATAGTTTGTAGATAAGAACCATATATATTGTAATTTTAACAATGTATTATGGTTAGATTCTTGATGCAATAAAGATCTACTTGGTGCTTCATTCATGGTATGATATTTTCTACTATCTATGAGAAATTTATGAATGTGTGTTTTCTTATTCATTCTTTTCAAAGAGTCAACTGCTTTATTGTTTCTCAAATCTGTGATTCTTTAAATTGGAGTTTGTTGTTGTTTATCTACCTTGCTATGATGAATGTATGGGAAAGATCATCTTTTGGGCTCAATGCTAAGTATGTCTCGTGTGTGTGCACATCTTGATGACTCATGATTTGATAGATTATGAAAATCATGTATGCATAAATATGTTTCCTCTCCAAATGATTGCATCCATTGGGTAGATAATTGCGACGTGGTCTGACTTATATCTAGTGGGTTTGTTCCAAATCTCTCCATCATTCTATTCACAAGGAAGGATCAAAAATGGTTTATGTCTATTAGGATTTCATTTTTAGAAATTTGCTTAATCCTTGTTACCCTACTCTTTTAAATTTATATCATAAATATAAAAGCAATTGGAACCATATTTAGTTTTAAACACCAATTTACATCATTAGTAAAATTACAATCTTTGATAAATCAGAAAATACAAAAAAAGTACTAAAGTTATTTTGTAGTTTGACATCTTGAAAGTACCAGCAAAGGCCTCCTCATGAACATTCGCAATTATCTTCAACTAAGTTAACAAGCAGGTTGTACCTAAACACTGGAGAACCTTGGGAATAAATATTTTATTCTTTCAAGAGAGGAAATTGAATCTTGAGATCCTAGTAATTGACTTGTGTAAAAACAACACTCAACAGAAACCTTCTTACATTTTATCATGGTTAAATTTCATAACTTGGGAACTTTTGGATGAAAACATTTAACTACTTTCAATAGAAAACTTCATTGTTCGATGTAATTTTTTTAAGGGTATTACCTGTTATCCTAGTTTTCAACATGCATCAAAATAATCATAAACAGAAAGAGATTGCATTTTAGGAGGTCATATTAATATTATCCTTCAGGTATTATTAATCAACATTTCATAATTACACTCATTTTCAGAAATTGTCATTTTTGTACTCTAAGAATTGATCATATTTCAGAATTTTTAAATTACAATTTTGATTAATTACATTGTGCATTCAAGCTGAATGTATTATGCAAATGATATTTCATCTTTCTTTTCATGTCAAAACAATAGTACATTGCAGAATAAAAGGCATAATTGAAAGTATGGAGTAGAGGTCCCATGCATTGCCTTGTGGTTGGGTTTTGATGCTTGCATATTAGGTCTC
>MU228515.1:2323220-2342987 GCA_018584345.1 Thuja plicata | reverse complement strand
AAAGTACTACTTGTGGTCAAACCCTAGTTGTCACCTTCCAATTAACCTATGTATTGAGCAGTGAATGATAGTGCAGAGATCCATCAGGGTATGATAAGTGTATGTCAGTTTGAAGCTTCAAAAGAATATGAATCTCCTTGGTGTATCACCTTTCTTTTATGCAAGTTCAATTTTAAATCTCTCTTCCTTTTTCTCATTTAAATTTTCAATCAGGAGGTGATATTCCATATCAAATAGGAATCGGCCTAGAATCCAGAAACTCTTCCTCATCCATAGTTCACCCATAGCTAGAGGAAGTTTCCATTGTCAGATAGAATTGCCATGAAGCCTTAATGCCTGATTTAGGGTGACAATTCTAATCCTGAACATTACCATTTTCATATAAATAAAGATTGTTTTTTTCAATTTTCTAAATATGAAATTTGAAGAATAATTCACATTTTGGAGAAGGAAGACATTTGGAAGTGAATTTTTTTATTTTGTGAAATTTTAAAAGAGCATTTTCAAAGGAAAGCAATGGGAAATAAAAGGACAAGGGTAAATGAGATTACACAAAATTATTCACCTAAACCCTAACAAATATTATGTGAACAAAGATTGGCCAAATATCATAGTAGGAAAGTCTCTCTCTCTCTCTCTCTCTCTCTCTCTCTCTCTCTCTCTCTCTCTCTCTCTCTCTCTCTCTCTCTCTCTCTCTCTCTCTCTCTCTCTCTCTCTTGTGAACATCTATTTTTAACTTCTACTTGGGAGAATATATATTTTTTATCTTTCCTCTTAAGAGTTTTTTTTTGTTTTGTACATGTAGCTTTTGTTGAAGAAAATTTTGGACAAGGGGCAGCCCAAGTTCAAGAAATAGATGTTGGAGAAGGTTCCTCTCAAGGTGTAATGCCTCACCTGAGAATCCTTGGAACACAAGGATAAAATATGCACAAAATAATTTTTTTTTAAACAAGTTACATAACAATATAATAGAATAACCACGTTCAATAGCTAAACATCTAAACATGAAAAGAAACCTAGGGAACATGAATGTTCACCTACACAAGCGAAATTCTTTCTAATACTTCTAAATGTTCCCAAACCATGAACCATATACTCAGAATGGAGAACACACATTCCTGAGACAAGTCAAAGGAGATCCAGATAATATTCACAGATTACAAGAGGGAGATACTACGCTATCTATCCCAAGAAAGATGTTTTTTAATGTCCAAATGAAATTCCTTATAGTGGTTAACCATACAAGTTCATTTACCATTTTATCCATAAACCAAAGCATGAGTTTCACATACAAGAATGAGATGAGATTAACCAATGAATCCAAAATTGGTATGTTATGAATGGAATGGTCTCTACTTAAAAAAGGGTATCTAGAATGGTAATAAGGTTTTCTAGAAAATGAATGGAAGTATCCATTTTCCCATTAATGAAAGAAGACCGACTGGAAACAAGCTTTCCCATAAATGAAAGAAGAATAACCGAAAAAAAACTTTCTTCCAAAAATTCACAGAAATTTGACCGAAAACATTTTTTCTTCCCAAAAATGATAGAAAATTGACCAGAAATGATATTTGGCCATGGGAAATGACATTATAATGAATGGAAATGAAAAATTGTCCCCGAAAATGACATTCTACTGGAAGAAGACAACATGACCTTCCAGAGGCCATAACTTTTGCATCTAACATCCGATTGAATCCGTTCAAAAAGAGTCACAAATATCTTGACAATATCTATGAAAATATGAACATAAAACCATCCTAGGACATCAACATTTTTCACCACCCAAAAGAATCAAGAAAGGTCTTAAAAGAAGGCATTATTGTTGAAAGTGCAATGAACAGAATTCTTAGTTCAACAAATGGGTAAGCATGTCGAAACTAAGGTATGGCATCAAAAGAAAGCTAGCTCCACATTGGGGAGTACCGAATACACACATATCAAAGATATGGACACTAAATTTCATCAATGTATATCATAAGGAAAGCATGAACATAATATGCTATAATCTAGAACATCTAGGATAAACATAAAATACGTAAATGACAAGAAGGGATAGAAATGAGCACATCATGCTCAAGAACTCCATCACTGAAAGTTTTCCACCATCTATACAGTCCCTAAAATTGGTATAGTGCAACACCACCCTACCATGTGGAACCCTAAGGCCCATCCCACCGTGCTCGCAAAGATATTAACCCAACCAAAAACACAAGATAAGAACTCGCACCAAAAATGGATACACTCATGCCAAGTAGATGCATAAAATTAGTGGATAGTATAGAGGTCCAATGCAAGAACACAATAAAGGTAGGTCAAGGTCACTACTCAAACTAGACTGGGTATGATGTCGAGACTCAAGAAATGACTTTCATCACACGGCTCGTACAGGCCCGTGTGGAATTGAGCAATCCTTCCCACAACAAGGAAGCTCTACTGTATTGGCACACGTCTCTCAAACAAATGGTCGATGCTATGTCGAATCAACATCTGCAGATGGTTCATGGATATCCTGACTCATGTCTCTGAAACAGATGGCAGAAGGATAAAATATTAATCTTATTATTATTATATTTTTCCATATTCATTTTAAGGTTATCACTTATTAAGAAACCCCTTCACGTGTCATGTTCCAGCCACTTGTGGTTCAAGATCCACATAAGGATCCACTCCACACTACTAATCCACATCTACCGGTCAAACACAAATATGCATAAAAGCCTCCAAACACCTCAATAGAAGAGGGAGGTAAAGAAAATAATAGAACATGGCTCCATTAGCCTCAGCCAAGAGCACGGGTCCCAATGTAATCTCATCGTGGCACACAAAGATCTTGTGATGTTCTCTCAAACACCATCTTTACACATTCCAATACGATCAAAATCAAGCATGGAGAAAATTTCCACAAAAAGGAAAGACAAACACAAGTACTCATGGCACACTCAAGTGGGCATTTGGCCAGGAGTATAGATTCATTCACGAATCAAAAATAAACAATATAAAACCACAGAAAGGTTGGAAACCTAAAGGAAAACACACTCCAACATTTGAATAAAACTGAACAAAATAAATAGTAAAATTGGGTGGCACACAAAATGTGGCAATCCCTAAATTTCCCAGAAACCAAATTTTCTCATAAAGCTACAAAACAAAAACCTAATTTCCCATAGGCACCCAACAACACATAAATGTGATAAAAAATCATTTCTAGACACTTACGGAAATTTGAGCAGCATAACAGTAATATAACCAATAATGAAACCTTATTTACTCCTACTGATTCAACCGGACATCTGAAAGCTGCAAGAAAGTGGGGGAGTACTAACTCTCATCCCATGAGACAAAAGAAAACAAGAAATGAATCAAACGATGGAGAAATGAATAAAATACTGAAGGCCCTACCTCACAGTCGGAGGAGAAACTTGAAAGAATGAGGAATAAATGAATTTCCTCTCTGAATCAAAAAGTTGTTCCACACAAACAAAGGTATTTGTGGCTTGATTCCGACATGCTTCTACCCAACAAGATCTGACAACCTAGTCAGTCACAATGAACAACAAAGAAAATTTATCTCATCAAGTTTGGAGCAAAATCCAAATTTAACAAAAACCAACAAAGGAGAAGTGATTCCAAGAACTCACTTTTCAACATAAATAGCACTTTTAAAAAGTGACTTTAAAAATAGGTCACTTAATCAATTGAACTATGAACTAAACCCAAAACTAAATAAATCAATTCCAAATAATTGGAATCCTCCTACAGAAAATTAGTCGGTAAGAGAAATAAATAAAATGTTATTAAATTTCCCCAAAGCATTAAAAATCAACATTTAAAATTAGCAATGGTACAGGTAACTGAAATTAGGTACGATAATTAGCTACATCACTTAGGACAACCACTAGATCAAATCACACAGATAATCATGAAATAACAACATCATGGTACAATCTAATAATTCCGTATCTAGATAATATCTCAACAAGGTAAGCGATCATAATTTGGTAACCACTGGCTCATACCTCAGTGAAACCATCAAATCACATCATAAGCCAAATAGGCAGATAACAATCATAACTACAGTAGTAATCTCAGATTGAGCACAAGAATAAAGTAAAGTGGGTGCATCTCATAAGGCCAACATAATACCATCACAAAGGAATAATCACCAAAACACAATGAATCCTCAAAACTCAGAATAAAATCCTCAGAAGGTTTAGCATCACAAAACAATTATACAACCAGCCACAGTTCATTAATGGCTCACACAACCAAGCGTAAGGGCATAAATAATTTTTTGATGCAATAGAATAGATAAGATCACCATGAAGGTACAACCTCTCACGAGTCCATTATGATGCTGAAATACAAACATATAAAATCATCAAACCCACATCCACCAAGATGTCATGTAAAATGAAAATGGGAGAGGCACTACACAAGGTCTCTCTCTCTCTCTCTCTCTCTCTCTCTCTCTCTCTCTCTCTCTCTCTCTCTCTCTCTCTCTCTAGTCTCTTTCTAGTTATTTCATCTAGGTCCTCTTAAGACTCTCTCTCTCTCTAGTCTCTTTCTAGTTATTTCATCTAGGTCCCCTTAAGACTCTCTCCCTCTCTCTCTCAACTTCTTAAATAATATGTATTTTTAATGTCCTCTTAAGAGTTTTTTTTAATTTTGTGTGTAGTCCAAGTTCAAGAAACAAATGAGAATATCAATCTAGCTCAAGGGTTAAAGATAAAAATTAATCGAAAAAGCATCGATTGTTTAAAGTAAATGGATGTGGAAAATTTATGATACTATGCTCATAAAAACTACAGACACAAATAAGAATAAATTGAATAAAATTTCTAAGGAAATAATTGGTCAATTTGAGAATCTTGATGCTCTTCAAAAACCCCAACTATTATCAATTTCACTTCTTAAAGATGAGTTAAAATAGCCATTAAAGTTGTTGGGTGTAAATACAACATTGAAGAAGAGCAAATCATCTAACCAAAAAAATTATATTGTTGAGAGTGTTAGGAAGGTTTGACTTCCATTGGGAAGACAACTAGATCTGTAGATAAGTTCATTTCAAGAAGAATGATATTGACATCTATTTTAAATAAAAAATCTCCCAAAAAAGACAAATGTGTAGAGCTCTTCACTCTGATAGGATTGAGGAAACAGTTATGAACTTGATCACTACATTTTGGATTGATCATACTTGTACATAGGACTGGGCCTAAGAATTTTTTGGTACACCCAAAAAATTGGTTGGACACCACACAACCTGAATTATATCTCTCATTTTTTGATTCAAATCCCAACATAAATATTAGACAAACAATGTTTGAAAGATTAAATCCATATTATGTGAAGATAAACAAATATTTTGAAACTTATTGCTATCGATATCATATTAAATTTGATCTCTAATATCAAGGGTTTCAAAAGATGATAGAATAAATTCATGGTTTTTAAAATGCTCCTATGAAATGACCAAGCCAATTCATAGCATCAATTTTATGTGACAAATTAGATGATCATGCAATAGGTGAAATAGATTGCATAAAGGAACATGTCAAACATGTGGTAATTTGGCTAAATTTCCTTTGAGAGATGAAAATAACGACATGAAGAGGATGGTAAAATGTAAGAGTTACAAGTACATAAATTTTGGAACAAAAATTAGGCAAGAATCCACAAGGTTGGAATATGTAGAAGAGGAGATACATGTTGGAACATTTATAGAGAATTTATGTAAATTGATTCAACCATATATACGTCATGCTTTTTTTGCTTAGTGGAAAGCACAATAGTTCCAAACACTAAGAGACACTTTACCACCTTGAACACTTTAATTGGTTTTTGACTTTTCATAAAATTACTCTTTTGTTCATCAAAAAGAACTTCAAGGATAATACTACTTTACAGAAAAGGTCACTATTATCGTCCAGGTGTCTTATCGACATGCACAATTAGATTTGTATGGTGTTGGAAGTACATATAAATCATGGTTCATTAAGAAAGAGTATTACTTTTACATTAGTGATGATAAAGAGCATGACGCACATTTTGTCGAACATTGCTTTAAGACGATTTTTGGATATTTGGAAAGAAAAGGCATAAAAATTGAAAAGCATTTTGTATGGGAAGATGGATGTGTAGTAAAATTCAAATCATCAAGGCCATTTTATGCACTGTGTAGATATCATCATTACCAAAAGATACCACATCTTTGGATTTTATTTGAGAGTGGACATGGAAAGGGTGACCATGATGGTGAAAGAGCTTGCATCAAACATGCTTTAAGAAAGTATCAAATAGATTATTAGGGATTTTGTATAAAAGATACACATGATTTAGTTGAATGGTTCAAGACACTCTTTTCAGTGCCAAATGAGGCTAGTACATCATCAAGATTGGATAGAGCGATACCATTCAGAGTGTTCTAGGAGATATCAGGTACATGCACCATCTTTTGAAATTATTGAACCAAATTTTAATATACTTTAAATATTGATTTAAACATTTATGTTTAGCTAGTATTTTTTATGTCTTTAAGGTGTTGATAGAAGATCAATGCATGGATGAAAGAGGGTAGAAAAAATGAGATCCTTGCATTATGTTATGAGTACAGATAGTAACATGTGGTCATTGTATTCATGGAGGGAAGTCGTTGGTAACTAAAACGTTTGTGAAAAGCTGGGATGAGGGAAGCGTGGTGATTGATGGGAGAAAATTTATGATCACTAAGGATGTCATCTCCAATATTACCTAAATCCCCATTGTGGGTAAGAAATTTTACAGGGATCGTAAAATTTTGGACTCTACGATCAGCAATTTCACGAGGAACGAGGAAGAGAAAAAAGCTCTCATCAAAGTTGGGACTTATTACCTTCCAAAAGGCATCAAAATATTATGGAGATTCATCCTGAAGGCTATAATATCTTATGTCACGCTAGACACTAGGTTCAATAGGATCAGAACCTATCACTTCATTCTCATGAACCACTTTAGACATATTATGTAGTTTTCTATCCCGTTCTACTTATATGCTTCTATCAATGAAATTATTCATGGTTACAGGGATAAGGCTATTGCAAATCTTTCCCTGCATGAGGGGATTTTACTTCTCATTTATAAGCACTTTAAAGCCCAAACTATGGGGAAGGAGATTACTGATAAAGAGGAAAAAATAGATATCTCTGGCTCTGATTATGTCCCCTCAGAGACTGAAGACAGTGAGGGTTTGCACTGTGAGGGCCAAGAAGATTGTGATATTAAGAAGAAGAATCTAGGCTCCTCCTCTACAAAGTGAGCTACCAGTACTCATATTATCAAAAAAGAGAGAGTTATGACCCCTTCCAAGAAACATACTACTACTATGATCTCTTCTAAGGAGGAGTATAATGATAATGACAAAGGGATGAAAACTATTTATGAAGAAGATGATGATCATATTTTGTCATTAGTATACAAAGGAAATAGTTTTTGAACCGTCGGTAACATGATCACCGAAAGTTAGGTTTATAGTGCAACCTAACATAGTAGTTCACAGAGGTCACTGAAAATGTTAAGTGCAAGAGAACACCGAAACCAGTCTTCACCGATAGACAAGCTCACAGAGGAACCTGACGGACAAGTTCACAATAAACACCGACAGTCAATCTATAGAGAAAAATGAGAAGTAGAATGTCTACAAAGACATCATCGAGGAAAGAATATAGAGCAACTCGAGCACCAATCTACCGAGAGACAACTTTAATTCCAAGAAATGTGGATCTGAGTTACATGTCAAATAAAACACTTAATTTTTATATTTAGCTTTAAAGCTTATTTTTAAAACCATTTCTTGAGGGAGAAGTAAAGCATATGTAATTGTTTTAATCAATCTAACTGATTGTAAACATGTAAACTAGGAGATCAAGGTCAAGTTGTAAACCTTTTATCGTAGAGTTATCATTGTAAAGTGTGAAACCTATTTTGGTCAATTCATTATATAAATAGATGTAGAAATAAATCAAACATTGATGATAGTAGCCATAGCCGACATCTATTGATCAGATACGAAGTTTCATACAGAAGGACAACAAAAGATGAAATCAGCTATGAAGAACAAGATTCAAGGCTACCTATCGAGCACAACAGAGGTATTAATCAATCACTATAGGTGATACATCATATTGTGAACTTAAAGGATCTGTACTCGAAAATTCAAGATTGCACATAATCAGGTCAATAAGTATTTTTAGCTGCATTCTAACAAGTGTAGAAAATAGAAGAAATCATTTAAGAAGGTGGATTTAGCAATCCTTATGTAAATCTCTTAACCAATTGCACACTAAACAGTGTTGCTAGATATCTTAACTGAGGAGACCTAACCAGTCTAAAATGTTACTCCTAACAAGGTAAGATCATCATAAGTGATCAAACTTGTAGCCTTAACCGGCACCTTCCATTCTACAGATAGTGAAGCTATGTGGGTTTCATCCCCGCTGTAATTTTTACCTTCTAACAGGGGTTTTCTATGTTACCAATTCTTGTGTCATGTGTACTTATATTTCATGAATGTTTCTATGAATGTTTACATGCAAATTAAGTTTATAATTTGATATTACATGCATAAAGATAGAATAGCATCTATGGTCGGTAATGCAAGGAATTGATTACTAAAGAATTAAAGGTTAATTCATAAAACATTTTAAGGGTACTAATTCACCCATCCCCTCTTAGTACACACCATTCCATTATTCTAACAATTGGTATCAAAGCTAGATCTCTTATTTGGAAAAATTTAAATCACTTGAGAGAAAAGATCATGCAATGGAAAGGTGTAAGCTAGACAAGACTATTGAGAATCAGAAGTTGTAGATACAAATCTTCTATGAGAAATAAAAAGAAAGAAGAATAAAGATGAGAGAGCTACTAGATGAGAGTTATGGCATCTCACTGTAATGAAATAGACTATCATGAAGAAGAGATACATGATTTTTTTGAGTCATCAGGATCTACATCTAGCAATACATCAAACACGTCAGAAGGAAGCATTACAAGTCTAAATGAAATCAATCAAAATCTGATAGAGAAAGTAAAGGTACTAAAAATTGGTCAAGAGACACATATGGTAAGGATAATTGATGTTATGAGTAATTATAGACAAGTTGAGCAAGAAAGAACACTAGCTATTGATGACAGGAGGAAGATCACTGAAATGATACAAGAGAGAGAATTAGAAATACAAAGAATTACTGAACATCATCATGAGATCACCAATCAAATTGTTCTTATGAGTCATGAGGTAAACTGAGTGAACTTAGAACTCAATGGAAAAATAAAAGCTATTGGTGAGCTAAGAGAAGAAAATGAAAGACTGAACCATGAAGTAAGGATTTAACAACAACACAATGATATGATCAAGAAAGCTGAAGAAAGCACAAAAAGAATGGATTATTTTCTGAATGGACAAAGGAGACTCAAAAACAATATCAGTCTAGGGTATGCCAAGCATGGAGAATCATCATACCAATCTAATCAAAAATATGTCTACACAAATCCAAAATCAACGAAGCAGTCATGCAATCACTGTGGAAAACCAGGCCACACATCAAATGTTTGCAGGAGCAAAGCTAAAGATATTCCTAAATCCACATCTACATTCATAGGAAATTGTTATAACTATAACAAGAAAGGACACAAAGCACATGAATGCAGATCTAAGGTGAAACAACCAAAGAAGGAAACCTACATGGAAAAATATTGTTCTGCTTTCAAAATGCATGGGCACACGTCTCTTGAATGCAGGAAGAAGAAAAAGAAAGCATGGAAACCCAAAGAACAAGAAAATGCTCATCAATCGAGAAGAGTCAGTAACTCATATGTTTTGGATTACAACACATGGAAAAATTGCACAATATTTGGTAGATATGGACACAGCTACAAACTGCATGAGAAAATGGATGAGAATATCTAGAAGTTGAACTAACCCCAAAATGGCATGCTTACACTATCATATGGTCGGTCATCTAAGCAAGGACTGCAGAGACCAAGTGACAGAGACAAGCACTTTTTCCAGTAGCAATACCATTGAAGACATCAGGAAGATGAGAAACAAAATGTGGAGGAAAGCTACAAACACTGATGATGCTAGACCAAGCAATACAATTGGTGACACCTTATCCAATGGATCTGGTGATATCACCACCCCCACCTAAGTAGAACAAGTAAGTATGGAACTACACTATACAAAGCTATATCTTACATTAGTTCCATTATGCATTGATAATTATGCCAAATTAGCATGAATAAAGATGCACTGTGGTATTACTTGTTATGAATCTGTGAATCCAATCTCGTCCATTAAATGCATACCGAGAATCATCAGTGAACATATAAAATCTAAGTTGTTAATGTAAATCGAGCATCTTCGGTAATCATGTAAAAAGACAATGAATTATTTGCTACATACCAAAAATTATCGGTGAACATATGAAAAGTGAAAACAAGTTGGCACTTACCCCAAGCATCACATTCTCACTGAGAATGAGGTTAGTATGTTCCCCGAGTGACTCCATCTTCAAACATTGAGAAGTGGGTAAAGCATTTATTGCACCACTTAGGGCATTATCTATAAAAGGGAAACATAAAGCCCATTCATTCACCATGTCATTAAGAGTGAAGAGCAAAGCGAAGCAGAGAAAAACAAAGCAAGGAATAGCAACCATATTATTTACGGGGAAAGCCCTAATTTCTAGAAATATGGAAACCACATCTCATGTTTCCAAGATCAAGAATGCCAAAGATAAAAAGGTCAACCTAATCAAGAACACTACATGTGAAGAGTCTAAGTACAAATTTTGTCTAGAGGTTGCTTCACAACCCGATGATGCTGGAACATTCTCAAGCATACCACCTAGGGTTTTTCTAGTCAAGCATGTCCAAGCCTATATCCACTGCAAAGTTGCAGAAATCATAGATCTAGATATTGAGGAAGCTTACAAGAAGCTTTGCACAGACGGAAACATCAAAGATGAACATAAACACATTGAGTTGAAAGGGCTGACAAATGCCCTAATCGAACAAGTTCAAGACCGAGTGGATCTAGATAGTTCTTAGCCGAGTACATGACCAAAAGATGTGGATGGAAAAGCCAAAACATATCACTAAGGATGTAATACACGCAATGACCGGTTATCTAGTAACCGACAAGGAAAAAGCACACAAACATGCTCCTCGTCCCGACATAGAAAAGATGATAGGTTCAGTATGGGATGGAAAAGGTTTAAAGGTAAACTCCATCACTGATCCAGAACTAAAGTTAGGTGCATGTGTATTGGGATACAAGATATTCCGAGCCAACCTCTTAAAGAGCATAGCATGCGGAGCAGTTGACACTACCCATAAGATTGTGAAGAAGGGTCTACAACTGGATCTATTCGATCTTCTACTGAAGCAATTGGAGGAGAACATGAGGACCATTAGATCAGAAAATTCTAATTCATGTAAGTTTGGTTCACTCCTCATGTGTATATTCTTCTACTTTCAATACTTTTTCCCCTTTGTCGGTAATGTCAATTGGGACAATAACCGACCAGTGACAATTCAAATTAGTGAATTTATTAAGTCACTAGGGGACAACTTTACATCAGTCATGGATGCATATTTCACCGGATTCAAATATAGAATGCAAAAGAGGATGAGGATACCAAAACAACTGGTGGATCAATATAAAGATGATATTTGTTTCATGGTGGACACCGATACAACTTTGGTCAAACCACTTGTACCGAGGACAACATGGTTAGCACCACTTGATTATGAGATAAACATAGATCGGGCCACAAATGCTATTGAAGCATTATTGAATGAACTACTGGACAAATCATTACCAAGATTTGGCACCTATGAAGAAGCTAATTCTAGAATCAAAATAGGCTTAGTTGTTAAAAAGATAGACAGAAAGAAGACCAAAATGGTGAAAACACTTGAAAAGAAGCTTTCGGTAAATTATGAAGAAACAGAACAACAAGAAGTCACCAAGGGACAGTCACCCATCAGTGAAGGTGAACAATTGAGTGACTCCGAATCAATAGAGTCTGATGCACCACCCCCAAAGATACCAAGGATAATTTATGCATATAGAACAAGGAGTCAAACAACAAAAGATGCAAGCTCATCACCAGTAAAGAAAGGAATAGTAAGAACCTATAAGAGAAAGCCTCAAACTAGGAAAACATCAGAACCAAACAGAAGAAGGAGATTAATCCAAAGAAAGGAAGATAAGGAAGACACTGAACAAGATGAACAACCTAAAAAGAACAAATTTCCTACCACAATTGATGAGATTGTTGCATCAATCATCAAGCCAGGTAGAATATCATATCCTAATATTAGACAATGGCTAACTCTGAAACCTCAGGATCAGAATAAGATAGAAGAAGCCATCATCAAGACAATGTGTGTATTCAAATATGTACCTATACAGTTTGATAAGATGATGCCACAAGAACTTCAAGATAGGTTATCAGCAAGGTGGACATACGCACTAAATAGTGAAAGACAAATAAGGGAAAGCTCCCTCATTTCAATTATGCCACCCGAGTCAAAGATGGAAGAAATTGATGAAATGATGAAGAAGCATTCAAAGAAGTTCTTAGCAAAATTGAGAGCCTATAAAGTACTAAAGGGAAGCTTAATAGAGCTTGACTAATAAAGTGATGATACTTAGAGAGGAATACTCAATCTACCTAAGGAGCATACAATCGCCAAAAAAGTATTAGCACTTACCGAGAAGCCTCACAATGAAGAGAAAGAGGCAACACCGAGCCCTGAACTCATATTAATAAATGACATTACGGATGTCAATCCAGTTGATCTGACAACACTGGAAAACAAGGCCATGGATGACATACCACATATTTTGCAATCATTAGGGGATACAAACAATGAAACAATCAAGGATACAACTATCATAGATATCACTCAAAGTGATCTTGCTAATGAGGTAAAGATAGATGAAGATGTCACTGCTACCACTGAGAAAACCAAGAAATAGGACACAACAATGGATGTTGTGCAGGTTAATATACCAGGACAAATTCCATTATTGATACAAGCTATCAATATCATCTCAGAAAAGGAGTAGTCATCCAACCATGATACAAGCATACCTGAGGATAAAGGTGATGAGGAGAAAAAAACCACAAATGGTGAACATAAATTAATAGATGGAGAGAAGAAAGATACAGGTGATGAAAAAGGTGATGCCAAGGATACCGAGGAAGAGAAAGCTATAGAAAAAGATAAGGTTGATGTAGAGACGTCTACAACCATTCGACAGGTAAACACTGAGCAACAAGATAAAGGCACAATACCTCCAAAGCCATCACCAAGTACATCAGCCCAAGAAAAGGAACTTGATATGGTATTGAATACAACTCCTTCCACTACAATTGCAAAGAAGAAGAAGAAGAATAAAAATCTGGTCACCCTAGATGAGATTATAGAAATACCTAACTCTGATCCGAGAGCATTGGATCTAGAGTCACTCACAAAGTATGTAGAACTTTGTGAAAGGAAAGCTATACAAGATAATTGCAAAAAGGATCACAAGGAAACATAGGTACTAGAGAATAAAAAATAAATACTATTTCAAATTGTACCTGATACCAACATTGATCAAAGTTCCCCAATACTTGATCAATTAGCAATTCTTACAGACACCATCACATCACAGAATGTAGATGCAGAGAAAAGAATAGAAGAACTTGCAGAGCAGAAGTACCAATACAAGCTAACATAGAAAATCAACCAAGAAGTGGTAGAGAACAAGGTAAAGCTGTCTAAACTGGTCAATACATTGGAACCAATTATTTTAGAAGTTATAGCCTTAGTTTAAAATTTATGCACCATAAAGCAATTCACTAAGTAGAGTAGTGAAAAGATTGCAAAGATAAATGCAGATCTTAATGCTAATGCACAAGGTCTCACAACAAATGACAATCCATTCCAGTTACATTATGACAAGATTATGGAAGAAAAAAGGTTGAGACTTCAGATTCAAGAGGCAGAATCCAAATTCAGAGATGAGGTAACTGAGCTCCAGGCTCTACTACAACCAAATATCACATTACTGCAACAACATATGACTTCGGTAAGAACATTGATTGCCACCCCGAAAATGTCTGTAATGGAAAGCATATATGATATACATGCAAGAATAACCTTGGAAATCATGACCCTTGAGCACCTAAAATAAAAATGGGAGAAGCAAATGGAGGACATTCAAAAATCTCATTCCCACATTTTTGACAAGTTGTAGGTGTTACACCTTTGTCATTATTATAAAAAAGATGGGGAATTGGTAATGATAAAAGGGGAAATGATTTGGTGTGATAAGGTGAAAGGGGGAACTGATGAAAGTGGGAAATATATGTATAAAGGCAATTGTATATACATGTATATATACTATACCAAGGCATGCACATAGGGGGATTCATATTGACAAGGTAAACACATGGTGTATATACTAAACATTTTAGTTTTGCACATATCAATTTTTTATACTAATGTCAAAGGGGGAGATTGGTGATCATATTTTTTCATTAGTATACAAAGGAAATAATTTTTGAACCATCGGTAACATGATCATTGAAAGACAGGTTTATAGTACAACCTGACACAATAGTTCATAGAGGTCACCAAAAATGTTAAGTGCAAGAGAACATCGAAACCAGTCTTCACCGATAAACAAGTTCAAAATGAGCACCAACAGTCATTCTACAGAGAAAATTGAGAAGCAGAATGTCTACAAAGACATCACCAAGGAAAGACTACAGAGTAACCCGAGTACCATTCTACCGAGAGACAACTTTAATTCTAAGAAATGTGGATCTGAGTTACACGTCAGATAAAACAATTAAGTTTTATATTTAGCTTTAAAGCTTATTTTTAAAACCATTTATTGAGGGACAAGTAAAGCATATGTGATTGTTTTAATCAGTCTAACTGATTGTAAACATGCAATCTAGGAGATCAAGGTCAAGTTGTAAACCTTTGGTCATAGAGTTATCATTGTAAAGCGTGAAACCTATTTAGGTCAATTCAGTGTATAAATAGATGTAGAAATCAATCAAACATTGATGATAGTAGTTGCAGCAAACATCTATGGATCAACTACAGAGTTTCATGTGGAAGGACAACAAAAGATGAAATTAGTTATGAAGAACAAGATTCAAGGCTACTAAGCATAGAAAAGGTATTAATCAATCACTATAGGTGATACATCATATTGTGAACTTAAAGGATCTGTACTCAGCAATTCAAGATTACACATAATCAGGTCAATAATTATTTTTAACTGAATTCTAACAAGTGTAGAAAATAGAAGAAATCCTTTAAGAAGGTAGATTTAACAATCCTTATGTAAATCTGTTAACTGAGTGCACACTAAACAGTGTTGCTAAATCTCTTAAATGATTAGACCTAACCAGTCTAAAATGTTACTCCTAACAGGGTAAGATCATCAGAACTGATCAAACTTGTAGCCTTAACTGGCACCTTCCATTCTGCAGATAGTGAAGCTTTGTGGGTTTCAACTCCACCGCAATTTTTACCCTCTAACAAGGGTTTTATGTGTTACCAATTCTTGTGTCATGTGTACTTACATTTCATGAATGTTTCTATGAATGTTTACATGCAAATTAAGTTTATAATTTGATATTACATGCACAAAGATAGAATAGCATCTATGGTCGGTAATGCAAGGAATTGATTAATAAAGGATTAAAGGTTAATTGATAAAAAATTTTAAGGGTATTGATTCACCCCTCTCCTCTTAGTACACACCATTCCATTATTCCAACATAAGATATTTTCAGTGGAAAAGGAAAAAAGAAAAGGGAGAACGCTATTGTGAAGTACCAAAATAAAAAGAGCAAGAATAGAGAAGATAGCAGGAAGACTCCCGAGGACTAGATTCATAGAAATACCCCTGGATCTTATGATAAGGAAAATGATAAACTCCAAGATGAGCATGACGAGACCAACCAAGAAAACCCTTCTCCCTAGTTTTTAGAGTGCCACATCTCAGTGAAAGAGAAGGGGAAGGACAACCAGTGTTTACGCAGGAGAGGAAGACGGTTTGGCACAACTTTGATTTTAAGACTGCCAAAATAGGGATAACCAGGGAGGTCATTAATCCCAAAGTTATCAAAGGTGAGGATGGAAGGATAAAGTTGGAGGAGCTGATTGACCCAGCTATGGTGGTTCTCAGTGATAATTTGAGGGAAATGGAGCCCGACCTTCTCAAAAATGCCAAAAACAATATGCTAGACAACTACATGTCAATCAAGTGGTTATACCATGAAGTGGGGGAACTCAAGAATAGATCTACAGAGACAGACAACAGCAATAGTGATGGCACTGCTGAAGATCAGATGAGTCTAAACACCAGGGTCAATAAGATGAAGGAAAAAATTACAAGGTTTAAGGTGACTCTTAAAAGCATTGTAGAGAAGAGCTTCAACATCCTAAAAGTCTCCAATGAGCATATCAAGATTCTCATTGAAAAAATGGAAGAAAAACTTGAGGGAACTGGTGTGGCCAAAACTAGCATGGAACAAGAGCAGAAGCCTGAAGAGGGACCTAGAAAGAGGACTAGGGAAAGCTCCAAGAAGAAGAAAGAAAATGAAATTCTAACTGATCTCTAGAAGATAAAGGAATCTAAGGAAAAGATGGAGATCCTTGAGTCCAAAGTGGCTAGCCTTCTCGAGAACATCTCCTAATTGTGTTCCCTGGCTCTTTTGGCTCTCCCTTTGTTCTATTTTTAGTTGTTTAGTTTATTTTTTGTTGCGGCTCTGGTGGTGGCATGTTTCATTTTTTGGTACTGTTGTTTTTTATCTGGGTAAACATTTCGATCTTTATCTTTTTAATTGGGTTTCAGGCACCCTGTAAAACCTGTTTTACTTAATCAAAAACACGTGGTCATTGTACACCAAATATTACTCATGATTTTGTACTAGCTACACTTCTAAAAACTATGGTGAATGCATCAACTAGAAATGTGGATATGTTAGTGCATGGGATTCAGTGCCACTATATGTTACTAGTACAAATGATGAAGATGACAATGAAAGCTTTGATGACATTCCATTTATTTCTACTGATTATGCCCATATTTTAGGATTGATCATAATTGGTACGTATGTTTACCTTCTTGATCTCAATCTATAAATTTATATAGATATATACTTATTTACTTTCATATAAACATATATATTAAGCCAGGTCTCTTTAAAGTAAATTTATGGGCCATCAAATTTATTGGGTAGGACATGTTTTTGCAGTCATAGCAGAGCCTAAAAATGTAGAAGGTGTTAGTTACCATTATTACATTGCACAAAGGAGAGGGAGAATGTAACAAATAATGAAACAAGAGATGAAATTATGTTTCCCATAGGTTAGTAGTGTATCTATGTTAACTTTATTAAAATAGGAACTTAAAATTTCATTGAAACACATTGTTTGAAATGTTGTGTCTTGCTTATGAAGGTTCAATTGTTGTGCAAGGAACATATTTGAGGCAAATAAAAATATTTAAACATGGGATTCAATTTATTTATTATCACCATGACAACAAGGTATATCAGTATAGCCACCTTGTAATTGCTACCAAACTATCTCTTCATGTAGTCATAGGATGTGGCATTCGTAAGTGGAGACTAGATACTAGTGATAATGAGATAATATTACATGTTATCCAAGAGAGAGTTGAACCGCTTGGTGTGGCCTAGAAACAGTGTAAAAATGTTTACAACTTGCATGACTTGGTTGAACAATTTGACATAAATTTATAAATTTGTCTTAAGCCCATATACATGGCTTAAGGGGATGATTTAAATTCTTATATGTTGCATACATGTGCACAATTTTTTATAAATTTCATTGTTATTTATAATTAGAACACGTCTTAAGGGGATGATTTAATACTTATCTCGTTGAATGTAAGCATGATATTATATTATGAAAAAATTATTTATGTTTACCTAGGAAATGTCTTAAGAGGATTGCAATACTTTAACTTTTTATATCTTTATCATCTATCTTAGAAAAAAATATTACTACATATTTTTTAGTTAGGACATGTCTTAAGGGGATGATTCATTTTTGTTTAGTTAGTACATGTCTTAAGGGGGGCCATTATGATGTCTTATGATACATTAGGACCACTTAGGACCCATTACTGTATGGTTTGATGGTTAATGTCTTGTAAGGGGTTACACATTAGGACCTATTACCCCTTAGGGCCTAATTACAACCTATTATACATTAAAACCTATTACCCCCTTAGGACATGTCTTAAGGAGATGATTTAATACTTATCTCATTGAATGTATGCATGTTATTATATTATGAAAATTTTATTGTTGATTAATTAGGACATGTCTTAAGGGGATGATTTAATACTTAAATCGTTGAATGTATGCATGATATTATATCATGAAAATTTTATTGTTGATTAATTAGGACATGTCTTAAGGGGATGATTTAATACTTATCTCATTGAATGTGTGAATGATATTATATTATGAAAATTTATTGTTGATTAATTAGGACATGTCTTAAGGGGATAATTTAATACTTATCTCATTTAATGTATGCATGATATTGCAATACTTTAATTTTTTATTTCTTTATCATCTATATTAGAAAAACATATTACTATATATTTGTTATAACACATGGAACAACATGTCAAACATGTAAATTATATTATCAAACATATAAATTAGATAATGCATGTGTCCTAAGGGGTAATCATCAAATCATAGATCAAGTATGCAATCTCATCAAATCACATGTATGTATAACATCCAAAAAAATATGTCAAACATATAAATTAAGATCATAAAACACATGTGTATGTGCATTTACTCTAGGAAATGTCTTAAGGGGATGATTTAAT
Organism: Thuja plicata; assembly: GCA_018584345.1. NCBI lineage: Eukaryota > Viridiplantae > Streptophyta > Pinopsida > Cupressales > Cupressaceae > Thuja > Thuja plicata. The sequence goes on along the minus strand of MU228515.1, from coordinate 2,324,047 downwards.
ACTTATCTCATTGAATGCATGCATGGTATTGCATTACTACATATGTGTTTAAAGAATCCCTACCATTATCCCTTGATCAAATAACATCAATTGTAACATGTCTCAAGAAAATATAAAGTCTAGAAAATATAACATCAAATGTAATGTATGTCAAACATGTATAAAGTATAGGTCAAACATATAAATTAGATCATCAAACATATAAATTAGATAATGCATGTAAAACATGTAATCATCAAATCATAAATCAAGTATGTAATCATAAAATCACATGTATGTATATAACATCAAACAAATGTGTCAAACATATAAATTAAGATCATAAAACACATGTGTATGTGCATTTACATAGTTATAACATATAACATGCATACATATATAAGCTAACCATCAAATGATATATCAATACTATCTAATCGTCAAATGTACATGCATATTTAACATAAAATATAAAATGTCAAATATCAAAATTCTAGAGACCAAATAATGTCTTGAATGTAACATCAAATGTAACATGTAAAACATCTAAATTCTAGAGATCAAATAAAATCAAATGTAACATGTCAAACATCTAAAGTCCACAGATCAAATAACAACAAATGTAACATGTCTCAAGAACATATAAAGTGTCTATCTAAGACCAAAGTGTCTATCTGGATAAAATAAGATCAAATGTAGCATGTGTCAAACATGTAACTAGCTAGACAGATCGTCATCATGGGACTCATCATGATGGCTCCTCACTAAGCGGTCCTCAGAGTGACTATCATGTTATGAAGGATGTGTCGAGCCCTGTAGAGAAAGTGATATATATATATATATATATA
>MU228515.1:2276438-2295574 GCA_018584345.1 Thuja plicata | reverse complement strand
TAAGATATTCCTCTTCTATCCCAAGATGCACAAAGGAAAGATCCAAATTGATCAACCCAAAAAGGATCAATGCACAAATGAATCAATCATTTGGAAATGAGAGCAAAGAGGAAAGTCTTAAGTTCCCTCTTTTATGGAAAGGAATGAATGTGTGATAGATTTAGAATGATTAAGGATTTGAATTGAAATAGATAGGAGAAATGCACTAACCTTGAAATATTGCAGATCAAAGAATGTTTTTTTTGAGGTTTTTACTCTATTTCTAGAAAAACTAAAGTATGATCCAGAAAGGAAACGCAGAGACGAACAAAACCCAGAAATCATTTTCCAATTTGACACTATCTTATGAAAAAGGTTGACCTTGACCCACAAATGTCAACCCTGACCCAATAATGTCAACCTTGACCTGCACAGGTCCGACAGAAAATCTGTTCATGGATCCTGAAAGTTTGCTGAAAAGGGTATCCAGATCTGAGTCCAAATCCACAGTCCCAAACCTGTACCTGCAAGAAAAAGAGGTTTGTTTGTTGTGGGGGAGGGGTTTGCCTTGGTCAAACCCTGATTTTGGAATTAACCTCAAATATATGTAATTGAAATTGCAGAAATAGACAAAGTAAATGCTTAAATTCACCTTGCTTGTAAAATTCCTTGTGGCGGATTCGAATCCTTGGATCCACAAGTATGCTTCAAGATTTGGAATTTAGAAAGGTAGGATGTCTTCAATCTCTTGCTTGTAGATCCCCAACACCAAGTCTTGAATGGGTTCTTGAATTTAGAATAGGCTTGGAAGAAGGTGGATGGGAAGATCACCAAAAGGGCACTATGTAGCTTGAATCCTTCAATGGCCTCCAATGGATCTCCTTTATGAAAATGGATGAATTCTTGCTTGAAATCTTGCTTGAATTCTTAATTAAATTTCACTTGAAGATAGTTTGAGAATGCTTGATCACGATTAGAAGACTTTTTTTTGTTTCTCAATCTTGCTTAGAGAAAATGAGAGGAGAAAACTCCCTTTTATATGAAATTAGGGCACAATATTCTAAGGAGGCAGACATAGGAGAATTAAATTACCATTAAATCCTTTACCCCTAGGAGAGGACCTATGTTAAATATAATTTAGGAATCGATGCTTCGGAACCCGAAACAGCCAACCCGGAAGCAGGAAATAACTTTTGCAAAGACCGACATCCGAAAACTGGAAGACCTTGAAGTTTGAACCCTGGGTCAAGGTCAAGGTCAACCTTGACCTAGGTCAAGGTTGAGGTCGACCTTGACCTAGGTCAAGATCAAGGTTGACCTTGACCTAGGTCAGGGTTGAGGTTGACATAGACCCAAAAGGTCAACCCTAACCCTGAGGTCAAAGATCTCAGATCTGCAGTCTAGGATGCAAAAATCAGGTTGGAAAGAAGTGGAAAGTGGGGCAGAACAGGGGGAAAGCTAGGTCTAGATTAGGAACCCATTAAAGGTGCTTGACATGAGGCCAAACCACTTACTCAGAAGGCTAAACTAGTCTACCATGGAAGTGCTTCCATTTTATGACTATACAGATAAATCATCAGTAGTGATCAAATTGTAAGTCTTAACCGGCTCCCTTCCATTCTGTAGATAGTGAAGTTTTGTGGGTGTCATTCCCACCATAGTTTTTACTTCCTAACAGGATTTTTCTGCGATATCATATCTTGTGTTATGTGTTTGTTAATTTCATGAATGTTTCTATGGATGATTGTAAAGACTGTTAACAAACAATGTCTATATAAGAAAGAATAATAGTAATGGTTGGTAAATCAGAATTGAATGATCACTAATGATAAATTGGGTAAAGTGTTAAAAGTTTTAGAGGTACTGATTCACCCCTCCCCTCTCAGTACTACTTCCCATTGAGTCCAACAAAAGACATAAAAGACTGTAAATTTGCAAAAGAAATGAGAGATACACTGGCAACTATCTATGGAGGAGATACAAATGTACTGAGAGCCAAATCTGAAATATTGAGAGGTAAGTTTGATGAAATGAGAATCTTAGATGGTGAAACTATTGTTCAATATTGTAGTCAAGTTAAGGAAGTTGTGAATGCTATTAGAGGAGCTAATGGAACTATTGGTGATGATACTATTATTAGAAAGGTACTGAGAACCCTACTTCCTTTTTATGCTATTAGATTATCTGCTATACAAGAACTGAGATGTACTCCTGGTAACAACTTAACTTTGGAAGGTCTAGTTAGTATACTTACTACTTTTGAGTTATTAAATTTTGATAATTTCACCCCTCACAATGTTTATTCTGCATTCAAATCACAATTAACTCTTCATAAATCTAAGAAAGCAAAAGAAAGACATGTGAATAGTGACAGTGACACTTCTGATGATGATCTTGATGAACTTGAGGCACTTATGGCTAGAATACTATGGAGAGGAAAAGGAAAATTCAAAGTTAAACTTCCTATAATATGTTTTTCATGTAACAAAGTTGGCCATATTGCAGCAAGATGCCCTGATAGGAATGACAAGGATGAAAGAAGAGAAAACAAGTACAAAGACAAAAGGTATGACAGAGATTTCAGAACGTATAAGGACGATAAAGATAAAGGTAATAAATCATGCTATATTCTTGAAGAAGAAATTGATAGTGAATCTGATAAATCTAATGACAATAATATATAATTTGTTTATGTTGCTATGAAAGTTTGAATTCCTCAAGCCTCGGGACGAATGTCCAAATATCTTGTAGAAGACTAGACATTCGCTAACTAGCATTAAAGTTACCTTTAACCATCTCAATCACAATTTTTGAGTCTCACTCAATAATCAACTTCCTGATTCCCACAGTAATAGCAACTTTAAGACCCCATAATAAGGCCGAAATATCTGTCACATTATTGGTATCCTTACTAAGGTTAACCATATGAGAAATATACATCATCGCAAGATGATCCCTAATTATACCTACACCTGTAGCAGACCCACTGCAAGAAGCCCCATCAAAATTAAGTTTGTAGAATGTGTCAGTCGGGGCGTTCCAGCGGGTGTTCCTCCTCGCCAACACCCTAGAATTATAAAATTCAAAAAAGTCAACTTCCATTCTTGAGCCAAACTATAGTCCTCATCAATAGGGGGAGTTAGGTAATTTCCACCGACAAGTCTCAAGGTTCTCCATCAGTAGATTAATAGTTATTCTAACAGTTCCTTCAATATCACCTTCCTCCCCATGAAAAACCCTATTATTCCTCTCCTTCCAAAGGCTCTAGCACACATGCGGGGGTAAAAATTTCCAGAGTAAACAAATGAGCAGATGCTTAGAATGGTTCCTTGAATTAATCATAAATTGAGTGACATTCTCCATGAACACCCAATTCAGCTGCAACTTGGCAAGGATTCTTGACCACACATTAAAATCATAGGGATAATGGATTAAGAGATGATTTATGGTCTCTTCCTGACTTTTACACATCACACATCGGTTAACCAAATGGATTCCCCTTTTCTGGAGGTTGTCTAGAGTGAGGATCTTGTCATGCATAACCGTCCACCAAGAAAAATTTATTTTAGGGATCAACTAGGTATTCCAAACCATTCTCTACATTTTCTCATCCACCATGTTCTTGGAGATGACTAAGTACATAGATTTAACCATGATCTCCCTCGACGTGTTATGGCACCAGAGAATTTTGTCTTCTATCTGAGAAGTAGGGATTCTAACATCCTCCATTAAATTTTGAACCTCCAAAACAAATTGGGTAACCTAAGATTGGTCATTCTAAGCCTCCGCCAACATTTTCCATTTCTAATCATGTGTAATATAGTCCTTCACCCTACTCTAAAAGAAATTTTCAAGACGGTCCCTGCTATGGAAAAATGTGCCCATACCAAGGGGTTTATCTCCTATCCACCAATCCTCCCAGAATCTAATATGATTGCCATTTCCTAGAATCTATTTCATCCCAATTTTTAGGACTCCCTTTCACTTAAAAATGAAATTCCAAATCTTAGAACTACCGGTAAGCCTTGGCTATAAGGGAAGTGAGAGGAGTTGAAGTACTTATCCTTCATTATTCTACACTAGTCCACTGAACTCCTAATTAACTGCCAACCAACCTTGGCAATTAAGGCCTTGTTTAAATCTTTCAGCTTCTCCACTCCAAGGCCACCCTTATCTTTAGGTTGACAAACCATATCCTAGCTAACCAAGCTCATTCTAGTCTTTTCCTCCACTCCCATCCATAAAAATTTTCTCAGAATCCGCTCTAACTTTTCCGCCATCCTGTCAGTAATTTTGAAGAGATAAAGGAAGTAGACTGGTATACCTTGGAGATTCGTCGACAGTAATTGCAATTTTCCCGCATTACTAAGAACTTTTCCCTTCCACCTAGCCAATCTTTTCTACATTTTTCTATGATAGTGTTCCAGAAATGATCTGATACCTCCCTAACCGTGAGTGGGAGACCCAGGTAGGTATCCGGAAGCTTGGCCCATGTACAACCTAAGCATTCTAAAATCTTCTCTTGAGTTCTATACTCGGTATTAAAGAAGTAAATTTTTCTCTTACCATGATTAATTTGTTGGCTTGAAACCACAACATAGTCATTCAATAGTTTTTTCCATTCCTTGGCTTCCCTAATATAGGATTTCCCAAAGATGAAAGTGTCATCCACAATTTGTTGGATAACCTCGGGGGGGAGAGTGGAATCTGGCTTAATGCCAACAATAGTTCTATTATTTTTCAAGTTTAGAAGGTTCCTAGCCAAAACTTCTGCCACCATCAAGAATAGGTAAGGGGAGAGTGGGTCACCTTTTCTAAGACCCCACTTCGGTTTAAATGAACCCCAGGGCAAGTCATTAACCAGCATAAAAAATTTCACCATTTCTACTGCCACCTTATGACCTTTATGAATCTTTCATGGAAACCAAATTTTCTTAGAACCTCATACAAGAAATCCCAAAAGACTTTATCATAAGCTTTAGAGATATCCAACTTCAGCGCCACCCCAAGATTTTTACTTTTTTCCATAGAATGAATGATTTTGTGGGAGGTTATCACAGCATCCAGAATTTGTCGGCCGGGACAAATCCCTTTTGGTTGGGATTAATTATTTTTCTTAACAGTGGTTTAATCTTATTGGCCAAAATCTTGGAGAGAATCTTGCAAATAGTGTTACACAGGCTAATACGATGAAAATCCCCTAGCCTCTTTGGATCCAAAATCTTAGGGACCAACATAATATGAGTATTATTAAGTTTTTTCAAAATATTCTTCCTAACAAAATCACGTGTTGTGTTGATCAGGTCATACTTGATCACCTCCTAGAATTGTTGGAAGAAGGACGGGGAAAAACCATTTGGACTAGGCAATTTATAGGCACCCATGGCAAACACAATATTTTTAACCTCCTCCTCTGAAACTTGGCATATCAGCTCCTCATTCTCCACCTCACTAATGACAGACAAAACAGTCTCTAGGATTCTATTATTAATCTCAGTAGAATCCTCACGAACCAAGCATCTGTAAGTATCCTGAAAGAAATTAGTAGAAAACTTTCCTATCTCTTCCTCCTCAATCATCTCCCTATCCCCATTATTCCTTATGGACTTAATAGTATTCCTTATTTTATGATTAGAAGCATATCTATGGAAGAAGGCCAAATTCATGTCTCCTTCCTTTAGCCATTGGACTTGTGACCTTTTCTTCTAGTATATTTATTCCCTCTTTAGATTCTCCTTACATTTCATTCTCCATGATTCTTCTTTACACTGTATTCTCTAGGAGGTATCCCCTTGAGCCATCCCCATTTGGAAGTGTTTAAGTTTTTCCTCTTTCTCTTTTTTACTCTTAAATATATCACCAAACAACGTCTTTCTCCATCATTGGGCCTCCTTCCTAATGATCTATATTTGTTTTGAGATTCTAAACATAGTTGAATCCTTGACAAGAACATTCCACCAGTGTCTGATACATTCTTTAAACTCTAGGTGGGAATGCCACATTATTTTATATTAAAATGGGCAGGGCCCACTCCCAATCTTCTCTTCCCAGTCAAGGATCATGGGGAATGATCTGAAACCATTCAGGGGGGTGTGAAAGGCCCACCATCAAAGCAATATCCTAGCCAGCTAAAATCATCCATCTATCTAGTCTTACTTGAATAAGTTGCTAACCCTTCCTATTGTTGGGCCAGGTGAAGGCCAGCCCATGAAGATCAATATCAATCAAGTCATTAGTTCTCATGAAATCTACCAAATCTTACATACTTTCAGAGTAATCTTGAGTGCCACCAAGCTTCTCTGAGGGGAAAAGGGGGGTATTAAAATCCCCAACGCACATAATGGGATACCGTGTATCCACTAACATAATATTGGATATTTCCCCTAGATCTTACTACGGTCATTCCTAAAATTAAGGGCATAAATATTATACAAATACCAGGACACATGGTTCCAGGTAAAAAAAACCACTAGATATCTATGAGAGAAAGCCACAATGTTGCTAGATAGCTTACCCAGATTCTAGATAGAAGCCACACCACCAGAGGCCCCATCCACTTCACTATAGAGAAAAGCCACCCCAGACCAAATCCTATTAACTAGAAAAGCAAAGTTTTGGTAAAACATCTTTAGTTCCTGGACTAAAACCACATCAAATTTAAAATCCATGATACACTTTTTTAACATGTACTATTTCTGGAGGCTATTCATGCCCCTCAAGTTCCAGGATAGGAACTTCATTTTTGACTCTTTTTGAATCCTCTAGGGTTAATTTATTTCCACTTGCAATTCCCCTAGCTGTATCCTTGGTTCTCAAAAGTATTGTCATAGGCCTTCCCACTTTGGAGTCATTTCCAACATTTGCCTTCTTTCCACCTCTGGTTTTCCTTTTCGGTTCCAACCAGTCCAACAAACTTTCACAAGGAAAGGAAGGGGATGACATCACCATCGGCTTGATCTCCCTGATAATTGGTTGAGAAGGGAAAAAACATAAATCTATTGGAGCCTTTTCTCGCAATCTTCTTTCCTAGATGAGATTCTGAGGCCAGGTTGTGTGATTAAAAACCTAGGACACAAACTCAACACCCTCAGCAGAAAGGAGACAAGAAACAAGTCTAATTGACAAGGTTCAAAGACCTTCTACACTTTGAGCTCCACATCACTCAAGCGGGTATACCTTATCTACACACATATAACCCTTTGTGACAAACAATAGCTTGCAGATATATAACTGTGGAATAGATTTCAAACCTATAGGTAAAGTGTACCTAAATTTTTGTACCACTTACAGTATCCCACTTGCATAAAGTATGTTTGGAAACCAGACCTACTCTAGATTCTTCCTATCAACATGAATGGAAAAGATTTTTTTTTAATGTTTTGAATTAATGGATCTCTGAAATACCCCAGATCGCACATAGACCAGTACCTTATCCAATGGGCAATAGATTCAAACATAACACTACAAAATAAGATTATGAATAAAGAAGATAACGTAGTCTAATATGTCTAATTCATTACATCAAACATACCCCATTAATCAAGTTCTACTTGTGGATCCACTTGTATATTCAAATATCCAACTACCTATTCAAAGTATTTAACCATCCCCTTGGAAGAGACCCTGGAATAAACAATACATCAATCAACATCCATTGAAAGACAAGTCTGACATATCTTTGATATCCCAACTCATACATATTTGAAGACAAATCTTTAATCACAGTCATCCTCTAAATGACTCCACTACTAATCAACAATGGACAAAACCAAAATACCATTGATTCCCTAGTCTCTATGATTTAGAAAGCATAATGGAGACAACTTGATAAAGTATGATAATGCTGAAATTTCATTCATAAAGCTTGCTATTACAATAAATTTATTCTCTAGAACCAAAAAGAGATCAAGAACACCCTATATGCAGAGAAATGGAAGAAATATTTACAGAGGAACCACACTTGGAACCTACTCTGAATTCTTACAGAAAAACTAGAACCCTTACAAATAGAGAAAAGAAAACACTTATAGAAGAAGGAAACCATAGAATCAAAATCCATTTGACATCTGTCCCTCTTGAAATATGATTTGCACTTATCTTCTTTCTCTAACTAGCTAATCTTTCTTCAAAATATTTAAAAAAGAATCTGATTTGCAAAACCACTTGACTCAAGAAAATAGCCAACATTAATGGTAGAAATGACATGAAGCTGACTAGGGTTACAAAAAATATACATATCTGAATAGAAAACCTCAAGTCACCACCATATGACATAAATGAAACCATAGTCATCAAATGTTTATCTTCTTAGCACCCTATGGCCTCATAAATTTGACCAAGAAAATTAGATCAATCTAACTACTTTATCTGCAACCTGGAAAGCAACGTCACCGCTTGAAAACCCTCAGGAAATCATTTGAATATTCAAAAATATGATACAACGACTACATATGTCGCATAATCCATCATCGATGACTGAGATTCAAACCTTTTCACATCTTTAAAACATATCTGTCGATCCTCCCTTAAGATACCCGTGAGCCAAGATTAGATCTAGACATGTGTCAATAAGTCCTTATTATGATATGGATATTCATTGTGCAAGATTTTTTTGAGGGAAAGTGTCAGTCGTACGATGAAATTAAACCTACCATACCTTTATCTCCTTTGAAGACCTGACCCACGATCACATTAGGACACGCATTTCAAAGGCGTGAACCCATAAAGAATAAATACCAATCATCTTACGTTCGATGAAACACACACACCATATGATCAAAACAAAATGGTCAGCCTTTACTTCCTCTCAGAGTTGACCACTTTCCATGTGTTGCATGGTCGTGAACCCGCAATGAATAACTCCCTTGTACCTTGACCTTCACGGGATCATGCCCACTGTCAGATCTTTTCCAATCTGACCATCCTTTAAGTACATTTGACTTTACACTGGCCCCGCCATCTGCCATGCATCGCAAAAGTGTAAGCTCATGAAGGATATAAATCATGCAACTTCACTTCAAGGCACTACGCCTACCATACAATCAAAACTAGTCTGATCATAGATTAATTTATTTTAGCTTGGAAAATTGATGACCCCACACACCAGATGGACATGCGTCAGCTAGGCATAATGCCTTAATGACTAACCATCTATCAAGTTTCTTTAAAGGCTTTAAGCTTATTGCAGGATCAACTTTGATCTGTCAGAACTTTAACCTTCCCTTCATCATAGCTTGGACCCACGATCTGCCATGTGTTTCTTAGGCCCAAACCCTCGATGCATAACCTTCATGCATCTTCTAATCATGGGATAGCGACAACCATTGGATGAACCTCAAGATGCTCGATGCTTATCTTCCTTTAGCCTGACAACCATCTTCCATGTGTCACCCAGGCGTGTTTCTGCGAAGGATATCCAAGCTATATCTTTTGCTCGCAGATCACACCCATCATTGGAACAACCTAGATTTGATCATCCTTTAACCTTCCGCCACATGTTTCCCTCTAATTAACTCCATATGGAACTCTCCTAGACTTTAGTCCTATTATTTATCTCACCACCTATGCCATGTGGCACCACCTGATTTGTTGGGACATCTGCCACCTCACCATCCTAATTGGGTTGACCCCGCCACATTTCACAAAGTTGTAATGTCATGATCTGACTGGACCTGTCCTAACTCGGATTGCACCATATCGCCCTACTAACACTTGTCACCACATGGAACCTTCTGCCACATCATCTCTATATGGGCCCACAAAATAATCATCATGTCCCCCACCTGGCCACCATATTACCGCTTGGCCTCGAACCACCGACCAAAAAGTCACGTGCCTTTCGACACTTAACCATTGTAAGCTTGGATATAAAAATATTAGGTTCCTCCACCAAACAACCAATGTGGGACAAAGAACCTAGAACACTTCAAAACAAAATATAGACCAATGAAGGTGCCATGGATTCTCTAAATGTTTCCAACCCTTTCTGACTGCGTAAAGACAATCCAAGGGCAACAAAACCTGATGTCCTCATCCATTTGCAACCTTCTCACACTAGATAAAGAGAAAAAAAACCCTACAACTTAAATATTTTTGCCATGAAATAAGGTTGAAGCTCTGCAAAAGTTTCAAGATGATACTCTAAAAAAGGACTACTAACAAAATATAAATCCACCATGGGCCACAATGTCACCCCAACAATTTAACCTTCCTTCCTCCCCCGAGACTCCTTCCTCCCTCGGGCTACCAGTCTTTGAAAATTTACTCTTCTCACTGTCTACTCCCTTTTTAGCTTCTCCAATAGGGCTCTTCTTGTTGGATTTTGTGATTTCCTCCAAGACCTTGTTTTGTGAAATTTCTCCTTCCTCCAAAATCTTCTCACGTCCTTCCATCTGCTTAAAAAGGCATTTCTTCTCAGGTGTTTTAAGAAGGTCTATCACTCCCTCTAAATGAGGGTATACCAAGTTCTTCTCCCCCTTCGTGGAGTTATCATGTACCCCCTTCTCCCCCTCAACCACATCCCTAAGAACATCCACTTCATCAAAGCAAGTGACATCTAGAGAATTTTGAGTTGGGGGGAAATGTCCTCCACTCCCTCTTGGTCCTCTTGGGGGGAACCTTACAATCCGTCAGCACATGACCATGCTTAGAACACCTTTGGTAGTGAAGAGTAGCATTCTCATAAACAATGGCTTGATTCCATTTTCCCCATTTGGATTTTAGTGCCATGAAGTTTGGGAGGGGTTTATTCAGCATGACATTCACATAGAACCTTGCAAACACTAGCCTCAAATTTTGTGTAGTGACAGAATCCACAGTGACATATTGGCCAAACAAGTTACCGATCCATCAAAGAACTTTTTCATCCCAGAATTCCAAGGGAAGCTCTAGGAGACTGACCCACACTAATGCAACTTTTTGAAGCTCCACTTCCAAGTCAAAACCTAGCTTCCATTTGGCCAACATCAAACTATGCTTCCCATAGCACTAGTTACCTATAATCACATAGGTGAAGTCCTTAATGATGTTAAATTTAAAGAGAAACAGTCCTCTAGGCATGGCCGAGATGCTCAAGTTCCCTTTTATTCTCCATCTGGTAGAACTCCATCTTCTCATCATATAAATCATTGGTCTAAAAGCCACAAATCTCCCCACCAAACATAGGTGTAGTGAAGCAGAGATGTTATCTACCACCCCGTCCGGGACAAAAATCTCTGGTCCAAACTCTCCCTCAGTACACTCAGGGATGACTTCAAAGGAGGAGGGAATCTCCTATCCCAAAACCACATTTTTCCAACCCCCAGCTGGAAAACACTTTCAACCCCTTTCTTTTATGGGCTTGACAAGGATCTATCCACACCTCCAGAATATAGCAAGTTTCCAGAGTCTTCCAAAGCTTAAGCATCAGACTTTTCACAACTCATATTTTCAACAGTGTAAATCTTGTCATCCCTGTGCGAAAGCACTAAGAACCTATCCGGATAGAGGGTCACCGAAGGCCCGGGATCCATCGACAACAAGGCTATAGTAGCAGGCGTGAATTAAAAAAATAGAGAGGGAAAGTTGCAGGCGATCCTCTTCAATGCATTTGAATGTTACAATATCTTCCCTTTCATGATTAATCATCATTAAAACATCATAATATTAATCTCATTTAATTAAATAACATTTCACGAAAAAAATGAGCATATATCAAATCCCTAAACCAAATGAACAACATGTAACATGATCAAAATCACAATATATCAATGTATCACTAGAACAACATCAATGTATCATCAAGTAATCACATCAACTAAGTATAACCAAAACATCCTCATAATAATATAATCTAAACATTGTTCTTACTATTGGAAACACTGAGAGGGGGGGGTGAATCAGTGTTTGATTAATTATTCTATTTCAGCAATTTGAACATAAATCAAATAGATAACATATGAAGCATAACTCAATAACACATAACACCAGATATGTTTACGGGGAAACCTTGATCAAAGGAAAACCCCGATGGGAATTAATACCCACAAATAATTATAATATTTTAATGAACCTGTAAAGTTCCTTTGCCCTGTTAGGAGCAGTCTTTACAATGTAAGTACAATGACCCTATTACGAGTCTTTAAAAAAACCCTATTAGGGGTGAGGACTCACTCTCCAAGAGCTCACTACTCAATTAAAGAAGGCTACAACCTCCTGAAGATAGATATGCACTATATCTAAAATTTGAACTACTGAAGTGACATGACTATCTGATTAGTTCCTTTTATGCGCTGATGCTTTGATCTTTTAAAAGACTTTATCTCATACTGATTAGTTCATACTTCTCTTCATTTTCTCTGCTCTACATGTTCTTGACTCTTACACTTATTACAAGAATGCATATTAAGTATATATACATACTCAATAGACGCGACCGAAAACAAGACCTTAGTCAGCCCAAAAACTTTATACACAACGCTTCCAAAAAAATTGGCTTAAGCATGTTTACAATAATGTTTAATACATAATTACTAACTTATTACAATAGGCACATAGCCTTTATAAAACAAAAGATTATACGCTAATCCAAAAACTGAGGTCGGCTCCATACTCTGTTCTCTGAACTGTTAGTGCACTTAATATTTCTATAAATTTTCTATACTATCATTCTGTACCATGTGTGTATAGGGTAAACATAAGAACATATCATAGAGCATAAGTATGAACATGCATATCCTAATTTGATCTTACACATGTGCGCTGGTCCTCTAATCGACTGCATAACTCTGTTTTGTTCTGTCTTCTATACTTAGCCATTTTTGTCTTCCAATTTTACTTGACAAAACTTCATATGACTTTGTTGCCATAATGACAACACAAAATAAGTCATATACATTTATATTTTCAACTTGCCAACAATCTCCCCCTTTGTCATTAATGGCAACAAAGGAATGTGGCCAAGTTGTTTAGACTTTGCCTTAACAAAAACTTTGTATCATAACTTTGGCTATATAACATTCTCCTTATATACATACATTACTCCCCCTTTGACATTAATGGCAAAGGTGTCAAAATTGTAAGTCTCTAGATACTTACTCCATGTACACATCTGGATAAGCAATCTACAGATATTTGATCTCTTGTTGCCAGAATGCTTTCAATGCATCAACTGTCTGAAGATGGGCGCATAAGGCATATGTAAGTTTCTCCATCTTTGTCAGATCCATGCAGGGTCCTTGATCATAGGTGGAAATGGTTGCATCAATCTATTTGATGTTCTCATTCAGAATTTCTAAGGAGGGCGCAAGTGCATTTCTCAGTTGAGTCTGCCTGATCCTTATCTTTCTGATCTCCATTTTATCTTTTTCTATCTTGTCTATCTGACCCTGATAGATATTTTTGCAGATGTTGATGTCTTGGGATGATGTTTCAACTGATTATCTTATGTTATCAACCAAGATATCTGCCTCTTATATCTTCTTGATGTGCTCAGAGGTGAGTTAGCCTCTGTCCATGCAATTTGCTATTACCTTTCTTCCTTTTTATGCCAACTCTTTTTGTATTGTCTGACCAATCTTCAATGAATTTAAATCTAAGGAAAAATTCTTTACCAATTCATTCAATCTTTCCTTTTTATACTCTTCCTCTGCGGTTCTAGTAGCTGAATCTACTAAACTTGTGAAGTGTGCCTTGAAGCTTGTTAGGACGCTATCTACATCATCAACTGACTGAATTTTAGCCACTTTCTTGTCTGCAGGCACTAGGTCATTCATAATGTTCGTTGATTCCAAAAAGAGAGGGTTTATCATAACTTGTTTCTCTTTGGCTTTTTCCATGGCTAGGACACTGATCTTCATCAAGTCTTCTTCTCCCCATGCATCTAGACATGCTGAGTCAGGAGTTAAACTTGACAACAATGAAGTTGATGGTTGAATGGATGGGGTGAATATACTATTCTGACTAGTATCCATACATTCACTTTTTACTAGGATCTCCATAATAGGTGGTTCATTAGATTTATTGTCTTCCTCATTATTCAATTCTATTGAATCTTTGTTTGGAACTTCATCTTGTTGTAAGGAAGTGTTATCAATGTATACCTTCTTTGTCTCCTTAATGCTGACAAATGCTTTTTCAACTTTGTCCATGTCATTGTCAGAAGTAGTCATGGATATCTTAACATCATCAATCACAATAGTTTCTTCTAAATCTTTGGCTGTATCAGAAGGTGTTGAAACAGTGGGCACTGAATCCTGTGGACCTGTCATAGGTGCACTTTGAATCACTGGTTCTTTATCCTATTTGGGAGGGACTGGAGTCACCTTTGTTGTAGGCATCATTGGTGGATACATATGTCTATCTATAAATACTCGCTCAAAAGCTTTTTGAGTCTCTTCACCAACTAGTTCATACTCTTTGTTCATGATATGAAGTATTCTTGTTTTGGTTCTGAGATGAGGTTTTACGAAATCCAAAAGTATAGCTTTTTCATCATGTGAGAAAATAGGGAGAATACTGTCTAATGTTTCTTCTCTAATCCTCATATCCTCTTCAATTGCTTGACTTTTCAATACATCAAGTATGTTCCACACTTTGTCTGGTATGACTGTTTTAAGTTCCAATACTATCCTCTTAAACTTAATCATGTGAGAGATTATCATAGAATGAATTTATGATTTGTCTATCTCTTGGTATTTTCCATACACATTCTTGATAGATTATAGTCTTCCTTCATTAGCAATTCTGTTCTTAAGGACTATTAGACTAGGTTTGAATCCTACCTCAGGGGGGGCTTGAGTTTTCTTTACCTTGCTCCTTGTTTTCCTTGAGGATGGGTGATCTGTGGGAACTTGCTTCCTCCTTCTAGTCAACTTACTTGGTACTGATGGTGGAGATGCTTCCAAGTCAATAGTAGTTGAGGGCGCAGATGTTCCTTCATTAGATTTCTTCATCTTCTTCTTGGGGATATCATCACATTTTTTCATTTTCACCTCTCCAACACTTTTCTTTTGTAATCTTAACTTCCCTAGCCTTATCTAGGTCTTCTTGAGTGACACCATGAACTCTTAGGATGTTAGATGTAATCCTTGATGCCTTTCTTTTATTGTCTATACTATATAAGAAAAAATCAGCTTGATTTGTCTTTTCTCTATAAGTACCCCATCTAGGTTCATTAGGGTCCTTAGGCGTAGATAATAGGACTTGTGCATATCCTTCCAAAACTTGTTCTTCAACTTCATATCCAAGTGGGTGAATCCATTTTGTTCTAGGCTCAACTGCCTTCATGCAAGTATAGTCAGTTTCCACCATGAACCATATCATGTCTTTGTATTTCTCAACTATCTTCTCTGATAATCTAAACCTCTTCTACATTTTGATCCTGAATGTTTTTATCTCCATATCCATAGAGTCCTTAGCACTACTCTTTGATGTAGAATTTAATGAAATTTGTGACATGGTAGGTTTACTCCTGTCTAGGTAAAGATTAGCAACTTTACCAACAATGTGAAAGTATAGATAGATGATCAAAGAGCCAAATTTGAATATCTTGCTTGTGTCATGCTTGATAGCTCTAATATTGTCAATTAGCTGTGCACACAATATCTCACATAGATTGTATTGAGTATTATTCTTTACCATCTTTATTATTGTCAGGAAAGTAGCTATAGATACACTATTCAGTCTGATTGCATGTTGGAACTTATAAACTAGTATCATAGTGACCAATTTGATGTCATTTTACTTAATGGGATCAACAGTCATTCTGTGCCTATCACTCCTGGATAAGCATGCTTGTTCAACCTGCTTCTTAACATCCTTACCAGTGGGAAGAACTAGTCCAGTCTTAGGAAGTCCAGTCATATCATGAATCAGGGCTACAGTAATGCGGACATGAACTTCACCAATCCAATATAGGTCATCATGTATCCTGCTCAGTAGGATTTTAACCCATTCTAGCTCATAGAAATCATGTACGCTAGAATACTTGAAGATAGCGTTGTCAGTGATATGTGTGTATTCATCTTTGAATGAATAGTCTGGTTTCATCATTGATGCCATAAGAGTTGCTATGTTGTTATCCCCAATGGTTTCCTTCTTGCAATAGATGTATGCGTGTATGTATTCTACATGCACAACTCTTAGCGGAGTCTTGGAAAATGCCCCTTCTACATCATCTAGTATAGACTTGAATGGATGCTTCTTAAACATGAATCTCTTCCTTTCAGCAATTTCAAATACTATAGGGGTTGCCATACTTACTTTTTGATTGATTAAATAAGGTTTCACTACAATTCTGAAATGACACGACTGCTAGGGTTTTGTTTTGACTTCAATCTGTTCACCAACCAACCAAATTGTTAAACTTTACTACTTTGATGCTAAGATCTCCTGTGCTCTCTGAGTGCTCAATCTTGAATGCAAAGTGAGGATTAAAGATCTTTTATAATCTTATATAAAGGATTATTGCATTTAATGCTTGTTGTCGTAAAGCAGTTTGCATAGAGAATTTCAATCTTTTCTTCTGTCACTGTTCAAGCTATGTGTCCATGCATACTTCACCAATTTGTCACCAATTACATGAATCCATAGGCACATACTCGGAGGTGAGTATACCAGCCGTGTAGGGGTTCAGAGCTAGAATAGCTCCCCTTAAGACCATGAGGGTCAACTAACCAGAAGTAGAAGGTGTGTCCACTGAGGATGCATCAACTACCTTGTTCTCATCATTATCCTAATGACATTAAGTTTTACCATTAGTATACTTAAAAGGAAAAACATGATAAAGGTCATTGGTATAAGCATAACCGGTAGATAGCAAGCATACCCGACAGGACAAAATGTCTAACGTGAAAATGCTAAGTATAGAAATTACCGACGACAAGCATAACTGATGATATAGTTTTGAGAACATCATCGACGGAGTAGAATAGGCATACCCGATGAACAGTTCAAGTAAGGAACACTGACAGAGAAGAAAATTGACAGACTAACTGAGCAGCCCAACCATCAGAACCGACAGTCAGTTACAGAACCCACAAAAAGTGGATCTGACTTTACACGTCAGATAAAGCAATGTAATTCTATTTATAGAGTTTTTATTTAAATCTTAACTTGAGGGTCAAGCAAGCATATTGTAAATGTTTTAAAGCATCCTAACGGATCTAAAACATATCTAACTAAAGATTAAGTTTAAGTTGTAAACCTTGGATCTAGAGTTAATTTGAAAAGTGTGAATCAAGAATAGAGCTAGAAACTAGTATAAATAGATGTTCCATCATTTGTAATAGGAGAGACTTGTAATCATTTGAAAAATTATAGTAGCTATGGAGAGCATCTAAGTAGAAGAAGAGAATTCATGCAAAGTTTAGAAACAAGTCACAGTAGTTATCAAGAACATAGGAAGGCTACCGACAAGCAGAGACAAGGTATTACTCAATCACTCAAGGTGATTACATACATACATTACAAGCTATACAGGATATGTTATCAGCAATTAGAGATTGCATTCACTATCAAATCAACATTTATATTGTATTTTCATTCTAAAAAGTGCATCACAACATAAATCCTTTTGTGGAAGGTGGACTTAACAGTTCTTTGATAAATCTCTTAACAAAGTGCACACCTAATGGTGTTTCTAAAGCTTCAAATGAAGTAGATCCTAATAGGTCTCCACTCTAATACTCCTAACAGGGTAGATCATGAGAAGTGATCAATTGTAAGCCTTTACCAACTCCCTTCTTATCTGCCGATAGTGAAGTTTTGTGGGTAGACATCCCCACCGCAGTTTTTACTTCCTAACAGGAGTTTTCTATGATATCATATCATGTGTTATTTGTTTTCATGAATGTTTCTTGAATATTTATACATGTAAAGAACTTATATTATGATTACACATACATAAGAAAAGATGAATAGATAGATAGGTATATACAAATCTGATGACACAAAGGTTAATGGGCAAATCACATAAAAAGTTTTAGAGGTACTGATTCACCCCTCTTCTCTCATTACATCATTCCAATAATTCCAACAATTGGTATTAGAGCTAAGTCTCTTTCTTGAAAATATTAAAGGCTTAAGAGAAAAGATCCACATAATGGGAAAGTACAGACTGGACAAGACTATTGAGAATGAGCAATTGCAAATTCAGATTTACTATGAGCAGTATAAAGAGGCGAGAGTAAGCATGAGAAAATTGCTTGATGAAAGAAAGATCATGGAAACTAGGCTTAATGAAAAATATTATCAAGAAGAGGAGATCCTAGATTACTTAAACTATGTTGAATCATCAACAAGTAAAGTTTCAGACACATCAGTAGAAGAGATCACAAGTCTACAAGAAGTCAATCTACATCTGACGGAGCAAATCAAAATGTTGCAAATCGGTCAAGAAACTCATATGGTAAAAATGATTGATGTCATGAATGATTCAAGAAAAGCTAAATCAAAGAGAACATTGGCTATTGATGATAGGAGGAAAATAACATAAAAGATACAAGAAAAAGAATCAGAGATTTAAAGACTTACTAAGCATCACCATGAGATTACCAACTAGATTATTCTTATGATTCAAGAAGCAAACAGATTAAATACTAAACTCATTGAAACAATACAAATCATCGGTGAGCTAAGGGAATAAAATGAGAAGCTAAAGCATGAAGTCATAATTTAGAATCAGTACAATGAATTGATCAAGAAAGCTAAAGATAGCAATAAAAGAACGAATGATTTCCTTGACGATCAAAGAAGAGTCAATAACTACATAGGAATAGGTTACACTGACAATGGAGAGTCATCTAATCAATCAAATCAAAAGAATGTATATGCATCTCCAAGAACCAATAAGTTGTCATGCAATTACTGTGGAAAACCAGGCCACACCTCAAATGCTTGCAGAAACAAAATGAAAGGTATTCCTCAATCACAATCTACTTTTGTTGGTAATTGTTATAAATGCCACAAGCAAGGACAGCAGGCATATGAATGAAGATCTAAGGTGACAAATCCAAAGAAGGAAACCTATATGAACAAGTACTGTCCTACTTGCAAAATGAATGGACATACATATCAGGAATGCTGGAAAAAGAATAAGAAGGCATGGACACCAAAAGAACTTGATAATGGCTACAAACCAACAAGAAAAGGTAACTCATATGTTTGGGACTATAACACAT
>MU228515.1:2244092-2270791 GCA_018584345.1 Thuja plicata | reverse complement strand
CAAGTTGTAAACCTTGGATCTAGAGTTAATTTGAAAAGCGTGAATCAAGAATAGAGCTAGAAACTAGTATAAATAGATGTTCCATCATTTGTAATAGGAGAGACTTGTAATCATTTGAAAAATGATACTAGTTATGGAGAGCATCTAAGCAGAAGAAGAGAATTCATGCAAAGTTCAGAAACATATCACAGCAGTTATCAAGAACATAGGAAGGCTACCGACGAGCAGAGACAAGGTATTACTCAATCACTCAAGGTGATTACATACATACATTGTAAGCTATACAGGATCTGTTATTAGCAATTAGAGATTGCATTCACTATCAGATCAACATTTATATTGTACTTGCATTCTAACAAGTGCATCACAATAGAAATCCTTTTGTGGAAGGTGGACTTAACAGTTCTTTGATAAATCTCTTAATAGAGTGCACACCTAATGGTGTTGCTAAAGCTTCAAACAAAGTAGATCCTAACAGGTCTCCACTCTAATACTCCTGACAGGGTAGAACATGAGAAGTGATCAATTGTAAGCCTTTATCGACTCTCATCTAATCTGCAGATAGTGAATTTTTGTGGGCAGACATCCCCACCGCAGTTTTTACTTCCTAACATGAGTTTTCTGTGATATCATATCATGTGTTATGTGTTATTTATTTTCATGAATGTTTCTTTAATATTTATACATGTAAAGAACTTATATTATGATTACACATACATAAGCAAAGATGAACAGATAGATAGGTATATACAAATCTGATGACACAAAGGTTAATGGGCCAATCACATAAAAAGTTTTAGAGGTACTGATTCACCCCTCCCCTCTCAATACATCATTCCAATAATTCCAATATATCCTTCTTTACTTCAACCCAAATTTTATCTGAATCTGCTTTAGCTTGTACAAACTTAACTTCTCATGATTCTTCAAATAATGCCTTTTTAGGATTCTCTTGTCTTTGTGCTCTTGACTTGCAAAACCTTGAGATGGGTCCAGCTTTGCCACATGAGTGAAAAATGATAGGAGGTCTGATGTTATTATTCATCATGCTGCACTGCTTGGCTGTGTGTCCATTGTAATCAGATATCTGACATGTAATGTTCTAATAGTTTATCTGAGGTTGATTTCTCTGATTGTGTTGATTCAGATTTCTTTGATTCTGTTGTGACTGATTTCTTTGACTTGTTATGCAATGTATAGCCCTGTGACCAAATTTATTACAGGAGTAACAATAACCATTGAAAGGTTTTACCTCTTTACAATATCTTTCCAAGTGTCCATGATTTTTATAGGTATAACAAGTATGGTTAACTACCTTGTGTTCATCTTTCGGTGGTTCTACTTTAGCCTCTTCAAGATTTTCAGTTTTCTTTGCTTTTGCAGATTCTGTTTGAGATTTCTTTCTTTCTTGCATTGAATTGCAATTTGAGCTACACTATATCCAACACTAGTAGTATCACCTTTTAGCTTCTGTGCATAAAGTTGTGTTTGAATTAGATCAGAACTTGTGTGTAGTTTATCAATATCGTCTTTTGCTTCTGTTAATTCAGATTCTATATTTTTCTTGAATTTTTCTAACTTCAAGACTTTCATGTTTGCTCACATAAGTTCATCATCTAATTGTTTACTCTCTTTGGTATTTTCTTCAATGGATGGTAGGCTATCTATAAGCTGTTTTATTCATATGTTCAATCTTATCTTTTAAAGACATGTTCTCTTCATTCAATTTCTTGACCATTTTTCCCAAATCATTTGTGGAGCAATCTTTCAAATCTTTTCTTAATTTCTTGATAAGTATTTGGGAGCCATCAACCTTTAGTTTTAGTTCTTCATTTTATTTTTCAAATCTGTCAAGATCATCAAGGGCCTCTTCAAGATTCTTTTTCAGATGTTTAGCTTCTATTAAATCCATGATCTCCTCAAGTGGTTAAACTTTCTTTCAGAGGACCAGAGCTCTGATACCAATTGTTGGAAACACTGAGAGGGGGGGGGGGGGGGTGAATTAGTGTTTGATTAATTATTCTATTTCAAAAATGTGAACATAAATCAAATAGATAAAATATGAAGCATAACTCAATAACACATAACACCAGATATGTTTACGGGGAAACCTTGATCAAAGGAAAACCCCGGTGGGAATTAGTACCCACAAATAATTGTACTAGTATAATGAACCTGTTAAAGTTCCTTTGCCCTGTTAGGAGAATTTTTTACAATGTAAGTACAATGACCCTATTAGGATTCTTTACAAAAACCTTGTTAGGGGTGAAGAATCATTGTCCAAGAGCTCACTACTCAATTAAAGAAGGCTACAACCTCCTGAAGATAGATATGCACTATATTTGAAATCTGAACTGCTGAAGTGACACAACTGTCTGATCAGTTCCTTTTATGTGCTGATGCTTTGATCTCTTAAAAGAATTTATCTCATACTGATTAGTTCATACTTCTCTTCATTTTCTCTACTCTGCATATTCTCAACTCTTACACTTATTACAAGAATGCATATTAAGTATATATACATACTCAATAGATGCGACCGAAAACAAGACCTTAGTCGGCCCAAAAACTTTATACACAACACTTCCAAACAAATTGGCTTAAGCATGTTTGCAATAATTTTTAATACATAATTACTAACTTATTACAATAGGTGCATAGCCTTTATAAAACAAAATATTATACACTAATCCAAAAACTGAGGTCGGCTCCATACTCTATTCTCTGAACTGTTAGTGCACTTAATCTTTCTGTAACTTTTATGTACTATCATTTTGTACCATGTGTGTATAGGTTAAACATAAGAACATATCATAGAGCTTAAGTATGAATACACATATCCTGATTCGATCTTACACACGTGCGCTGGTGCTCTGATCGACTGCATAACTCTGTTCTGTTCTGTCTTCTATACTTAGCCATTTTTGTCTTCCAAGTTTACTTGACAAAACTTTATATGACTTTGTTGCCATAATGACAACACAAAATAAGTCATATACATTCAGATTGTCAACTTTCCAAAACTTACTCCACAATCATTTGATAGTAGGAGCACAATTAATCCCCATAAATCATGATATTAGTCTCAATAGGTTTAGTATCCCAAACTAGGTATGAAAGAAGCAACCACACAATGGTCCTTGAAACCAGGCACAAAGAAATGCACAACATGCTTATGCAATAGTATAATCTAGATCATCAAGAATGCACCAAAACATCATGGGTCGAAAATGATCATTAAATACACATCCATCTGAGCATAAGATAAGCACACACAATCACAAATAGAGACAATGAAGCATCCAAAACCATATCAAGGCATAGAAAAGATCCATATCCATCCACACAAAGGCACAACTATTGGCACATTGTCAAGTCTACATCTAGAAGGACGCAATGTAGGAAAGAAAATGGGAGAGACACTACATTATATTTTATGTGATAATTATAATAAATACATTGATATTCAAAAGGGAGAATGAAATTGATTGTTAGTTTATTTTTTCAAATTCTTGACGTATAAAGAGTTTAGTTGTGATTAATTATAGATATAAGGGATACAAGATGAGACTTTCTCTACTTTTAGATGAATTTGATACAATAAACACCTCTTAATCCTTGTACTAAATTGAAGGTGTTGATTTTTAAAAAAAATATTAATGTACTAAATTACCTTACTTTCCAATCTCATAAAAATATACGAATGTTAAATTAACCACTACCAAAACAAATCAACAAAATAGTTTGTGAAATTTTTAGATGAGATTATACAAATTCATTATCTTTAACATTTTGAATCACAAATCATGATTCGTTTCTTATCTCGAAGCTTCTCATGTTGATGGCAGATCATAGAATGTGATCCAAAATGTTGATAAAGAAAAAAATTACAAAATCTAATCCATATTGTTTTATAAAAAATTATCATAGATTATGAAAAAAATGTATCTTCAATACAACACAATTTGAAAACAAATTATTTAACAAACATTATTCATTCAACATTGATTTACATCTATTTTTCTATATATGCAGCAGAATGCACTGCATCATAGAATCAACAATTGTACATTCTTAGAAAGACTAAAACCTAAAATAAATACTATAGATGTGACTAAATATATTTTTCTATCTCATTTTTTTTGTAAAATAATCCACAAAATTTGTAGCTTGTGGTGGAAGAAGATCTTGCAAGACAAAATTTGTGCATTTTTCTCTACCTTAGACTTTCAGATTTGAGCAGCTCCTTTATTTATTTTCTTTCAATCTACACATCCATTTGTTAACTCTTGGATTTGATTAATTGTCCTTAAAATGTATCCTCTTCAAAGGAAACAAACAAACATATATTCACCAAGCCGCAATGAGTCCTTGAAGAAGTTGCATCGCAAGGATGTGGATATTCTAAAAATTTTCTATGACATCATGTTCCAATTCATCTTTTTATATTCTCAACTAAAGAATGGACAATAATATATGAAATTAAACATCAGTTTTTACAACTACATAAAGAAGAGTTCAAATGTGCCAAACAATTACAAAATATTTTCAAATTTCAAGTTAATATGTATTTTTCTTCTATATTTTATGAGGTGGTTTGATTTAGCTTGTTGTAAACTCTCTTGTTGTATTATAGCCCTTACTGGATAGTATAAACTAGTTACAAATTGGATTTTGTTTTGGTTTCCTTGGTCTTATTCTTTCCTTTTGGACTGTTATTTATTTATTTCTATCGTAATAATTTTTATTTTTTTTAAAAGAAAAATAAATTTACATATAGCTAAGAAAAATACTACAACTAAAACATGAACAATAGATGTCATAAATAGGCACAACTAAAAGAGGTTGCACACTTGAGACAAAGATACATGAAATGAGTAGTTGAAACAAGAAACATGAAAAAATAATAGTTTATAAACATCACAGAAGCATATGAAAAAAACTCCATAAGAAATAACATGAACATCAGGCTCCACGCTTGGCATTCTCTAGTCCTGAGAGTTCTTATTGGTCTAATCTCCATTTCTTTCAGTAACTATGTGCAACTGTTGAAGAAGAATACAAAATTTTCCATCTTGTGAAATATTCAGCCAAGTTGTTTACATATTCACTATTTGGAGAGACAAATTTGTACATATCATTTGAGTTTCTATATGCAGTGGAAGGATAATGTTAGAGAAGACAACATTAAAATAAAGTTTACAAAATCACTTGAGAATAAAATGTCTACAAGTGTGGGATAGAATATCAAAGGATGAAGAAGCACTAAGGAGAGCTAGTTTCCAAGATCATGCTTGAGTGAATAAGGCAGGCATTGTAGTGAACAAAGAGTTCCATAGATTACAAGTATCAGTTCAAAACTAAAAAGAATGTTTTGTGGATTCTAATTTGGCACAAAAATGAAAAGTGGGAAGAGGGAAAAAAAATTAATGTGGTTGCTAATAGACAACTTAAAATGAATAAATTTCCATGCTAAGAGTTGAGATTGTGCATCAACTTTGGACTTATAGATTTGGAGGCTGAGCTTATTCCATTTTGATCGCAGAAAAGAGCACGTACACTTGGTATTGAGATGGAATGCGACAGTGAGAGGGGGATGGAGATATTTGTTAATTGTTTGAAGAGGTAATAAGTGCATGTCATGAGTATTATGCTATCTCGATTCATTCAAAAAGTTTGCATGATAATCCAAGGATAATAAATTATGATGTTTAGGAGTAACTAGTTTTTGGATTTCCATAATCGGTTGTTTATTAGACATTGAAAGGTTGATGTGGTAGCTGGAAACCCTCCTCAAATGTCACATGAAAAACACTATTAATTTGACTTAAAATGGGTATTCTCCTAGCCCAAAACACATACAAAACACAACTCAAATATTCAAGTAAATGCATTAATTCGACAACCTCTCCTCATTAATATTATCCAACTAGTAAATGGTGTCAAATCATGCAAAAAAAATACTTGGATAACCAAGACCCTTCAAGAGTTCTTTCTATGATAGATCCACCCAAAGGATCTGTAATCTGGGACTTCATGATGTCAACTAGGGAAAAGTTCACAATTATGTCACATTGGAGGTAAACATCAAATTAAGTGTTAACTTTTGGAGAGACTCTTGGAGTCACCAACCTGCCTTGTTATCTCAGGGAATTCCACATGATATCATAAACATTACAGAAAATAGATGGGGAATCTACCTCATCAACTACGTTCTGGCTGTCAAAAATCATTCAGGCAAAGTCATTTGGAAGGACCCGGATGAGCTGAACCTTGCAAGACAAGATACCGAAATACTGAGAAATATATTTGCAGATAGGCATATCTACTTATCAGATAAAGTAGATAGGCTGCTATGGGCCCCTGCAAAAAATGGAAATTATTCAATCTGAGAAGGCTACAGAATTCTTCGGAACTTAGCTAATGATAAGGCCTAGGCACGAGCATATAAATTTTGCTGGAACTAGGTTGTTCTACCTAAGGCAGGGTGTTTTGCATGGCTAGCACTAAGAAATGGGATTCTCACCAGCGACCAATTAAAAAAATTCTGCATTGCACAAGCCTTCAAGTGTAAATTGTGTGATGATCAAATTGAGACGGTTGATCATTTTCTACTGCAATGTCCCTTTGCATATGAATGTTGGACATTTGTCCTTAAAAAACTATGTTTCTACATGCCTCTACCCAATAAACTGTGGGACCTATTTCAATCTTGGCCCGAATTGCATCAGGGCTAACTATTTGCAAATATCTAGAAGTGTACACCAGTGCTTATTGTATGGTCAATCTGGTGGGAATGAAATAAAAGGATATTTCAAAGTGAGCAGTCAAAGCTAGAAATAGTTCTACAAGGGTTAGAAAACTCAATTACGAAAGTTGTAAATGCTAGCATCTTTAGGTGTGGATACAATCCAGTTGTGTCTTCATGGGATAGCAATATCATGAGAACTTGGGGGAACCTCAACATACCATTGGGATGGGGAGACACTAAAAAGTTTCCAGGTCAAGTTGATAGATCAAATATCAAATGACATCCTCCCGATCAGTAGGTAATGAAAATAAACTTTGAAGGTGCATCATGTGGCAACCCAAAAATATCAGGCCTAGGTGCATGTATCAGGGATTCATAGGGAAATTTAGACGCATGTATTACCTCCCCATTGCCGATAGGGTTGAATAATATAGAAGAAGTGCAAGCAATGCTTGTAGGGTTAACTCTGGAAAAACAATGTGGACTAACAAACATACATATTGAAGGTGATTCCATGGTTATAATTAATGCTTGCATCAAAAGAATTATCCATAACTGGCAATTAGAATACATTTTGAAGCAAATTTGGCAATTACTGGATAGTTTTCCCAACACATTCCTCTCTCATACATTGCGGGAAGGAAATCAGGTTGTAGACTATATATCCAATTTAGGTTGCAATAGTATGGATATTATACTTAAAATGCCAAGTGTGATCCCAGCAGAGATGTGTGAATTAAGTAGGTTACTGGAGTCTGACAAATCGAGTAATGAAACTAATGATGCACAAAAGGTATACCCATAACTGCATAATATATAGGTGCCAAGATATTGTTTTCAATCACCAATTTATGGCATCACATACACACTTGAGGACATGTGGTAATGGCAATGGGCAAAGGTACGAAGGTGAGGTAAGTTAACTAATAAAGCTCTATCATGTGACAAGGTGTGAGAGCTCAATACTAGTTGATTTATAATCTCCCATGTGGGAATTGGATTCCAATATGGATAGAGATCTTTAAAAGGCTCCGAGTAGATGCCAAGTTGACAATGGAAGTACATCTATTTATATCTATTTAAAGCAACAACAATGCAACGACCATCAGTTCAAAAAATGAAACCCAGCCTTATTATGGTCATCTCCCTCGCATGTGTATACAACTCAAGGTGGGATACGGATTACCAGTTTCACATGGTTGTTCATAGATGTAGTAAAGCCCAATAGTCAAGTGCAATACTTTTCAAATCAAGTTTAAATGACATCAAGATCCACTCAATTATGTGCCTCGATGATGCCACCAGAGTATATCACACACCCTATTTAGACCCTTCACAAAACAATCTGTGTGATAAGAATTAGAATTTGGAGAGTATGGCAGAGATATGTGTTAGTTGTGAATCTTGTGCTACCTTCCATTCGAAATTACTGCCAAAAAACTTTAGAATTTGGCTACCGCCCAATATTAACGAAGATGTGCTACCAATGCACATCAATGATCCTGTGATGGAAGAAATGTTTCTGGTGCATTCTACTGCCATTCGACGCGCAATCATGCAGGTAACGCGACATGAAAACTTTGCACCAAAAACCAAGCAATTTTTGTACCCTTCACAACTAGTTTCTATATTTCTGTCGAATGCAATGGATCTCCTTCAATCTCCACGTTTGTTAGAAATTTTGGCCTTCAAAGTGGTTCATAAGCACTTTTGGGTTGCCATCAAACTCAAGCATGCTATGCAAAATTATGACCTCTGGAATGGCCAAGCATTGATTGGAGGTTTGTTTACTACTCATCAATTACTGCATAATCATGGATTTTTAGTTGCGTTTAATGGATCTAAGAGGGTAGTAGAAATGCAAAAATGCACAGATTATGAGAAATGCACTCCAAGAGAATGGTCATGTCCCTGGCTCGCTGCTGGAGGGGAAACCAATGGCTACAGTACTCGCACTGACGAACTTGTTGGGGTTACCAAATTCCCCAGTGATGCCAAGGCACATTAACTCCCGTTGGCCTCATGTGTGGTAGGAAGATAACTCGAGCAACAATTTGTGGGTTTCAGGGTAGAGACGGGGATCAACATCATCGCCACAGCAACAAGATACATGGGTATTGCAGAAATTTCACACTACACAAGATACCCACTGAATGGAATGGGAGTCGATGGTAGCACCCACCTTGGGTAAAGAAGAAAAAACCCTTGAAGTATAGGGGAGCGAACAAGAAGTCACTTCCTCTACTCCAGAACCAACTGGGTGGTCTATAGGATGGGTACCATGGTCTGGAATATCAATGGCAATGATAACCAACCAGCACAACCGACCAACAAAACTAACCAGCAGTGTTAACTGTCCAGAAGAACTGACCAGCAGAACCGACTAGCAGGGTTAACCGACCAGCAGAATTGACCAATAGAACTGACCAGCATAACCAACTAGCAGGGATAACTGACTAGAAAAACCGACCAACAGAACTGATTAGCAGAACCGGCCAGCAGAACCGACCAGTAGAATGGGTGAAGAACTAACAGAATACCCGAGTAGGTTTAATTTTGTAATATGCTATATTTGATGCCACAATGGGTCTGAATTGACTGAAAACTTGGAAGGTGCACACTGTAAACATTGCTCGACGTAGTTAGGTGGTGATTTTGTCTTCGAATGTAATTATTTGAATATTTTGTATTGTCAACATCTCTTTGCTATATTGTAATTGAGCAAGGATTATGGGTTTTCTTGCTAGTTCTTTCCTGGATGAGCTCTTGAACCAGCTTATATTAATAAATACATTCAGTGGCTAGCCCACTTTTGCCTAAAAATAAAAATAAAAAATATTATCCAAATGTATGAGAAATGAACAAATCACATAGTAAATATGAAAATATATTACATGAAAACCTTATAGGCTTCAAATAACACTAAAAAATATTAGAAAATAATAAGAAAGAAATACAATACAAAATCATTTCTTCATCTCATGCATCTTGCTACAATATGACTTCTTAACCTTTAACCCGCAACAAGATTAAGCATGGTGTAATTCCCCACCAAGGAACCCTTGGAAACATAGGGTCAAATATGCACTTTTTTTTGAAATGTAAATATATAAATAATTCACCTAGTGCATCATCAACCAAATAACATAAGCAATGATATCACACAATGATCCTCAATTGATCGTGCACAAGTGAAAGACTAATTAAAACATCCAAAGATTCCATGACCTCTTTGCATACTAAGAAAGAATGGAAAGAAACATTCAAGAAACCACATGAGAGTTCAAAATATGTCCTTGAACCTTAGAGAATAAGACTAGGCCATTGTCAGTAGTCATCAATCAAGGAGACAAGTCCATCATCAGAGAAAACTAAACTAAGCCCAAATCAAAAACTAATTCTAATACTGCCTTATTGAAACCAAATTTATATTGTGAATACTTGAAAAAAATCCAGGGGAGAAAGGGTATTCAAATATAAAATTAATCTTTTTAAAAACCCTTGGGAAGTGCTCTCTATCTTGGATGCGCTAAAATAGATGCACTAAAACTATTAAAATTTATGCTACTTTGTTTCTCAAATGCACTATACTGAGTAACATATGCATTGCTTTGCATAGAGTATACGCTACTCTGTGTAGCATATGCACTACACTGCAGTGCAAAGCTCAGTTTGGCCTAAAAACAAATCTGGATGAGGTTTCCTCTGTTTGATAATAGGGTAGGTTTACCAACACCAATCTATGACTTAAAAACAAGGCTTGCTCCACACCGGGGAGTACTAGATACACACAAATCAAGGTAATAATCAATCGATAGCACAAATGCATATTGTCTTATACATTCTACTCCACCATGGATGCTTTGGGTCTATGATTTTTCATGTCTACCTTTGAGGTATTCTGTGATCGGTTGACACATGAGCAGTCCAAGATCACATAGTTGGATGCTCTTCCAGGATCAAAGAACCAAGCAATGGTAGCTCAGACATCTCCAGGGAAGCATGAGCAGAAACAAAATTCATAGACCACAGAGCCTAGGAAGGATTCCAGTTCTCAACACACCTCTAACCCACCTTCTCCTAAGGGGGGAAATGAAGAAAGAAAGACCTAAGTGTGCTTATTGTAAAAAGATGAATCATGATGAGTTTCATTGTTATGAAAATAAGATAAATGGATATGAAAAGCATGTTTCGTATTTGACAACCCTTCTTTTGAAGAGAAAAATTGATATTCCTTCTTCTTCTACTTCTCATGGGTCTTCTTCTTCTTCATCATTCTAGATAGATGGACAAGACAAAGAAAAGGGTCATGCATTATGTGCATCCACTGGTCCACACTCTTCTAGATGGCTATTAGACTGATGTGCTTCACACCATATGACATATTCTCAAGATTTATTCTTTTTCTTTTGAGGCTTCTCCTACCCCACACATTTTGATGGGGAATAACATTGTTATGATGGTAAGTGGGAAAGGTTTTATTGACATTGATAATGGTTCATTCAATTATGTACTATGTGTTCCATCTTTATCCTCTAACCTTCTCTCTATCTATCATATTACTCATAGTGGGACAGGGAAGACATTTGATTTCACACGAGATTCAGTGCACATTAGAGATAGTGAGTCAGACAATATTGTTGCAACAGGGACAGCTGATCATTCTTCCCTCTTGTACTCTTTCTCTCATTTTGGTCCACTATCTCCACTGTCGGAGAATCACTCTCCTTATTCATGGGAACTTATTAAGGTGAAGTCAAGTCACTTGAAATTATGTGTTGTTCTTGAGACCAATATTGTGACTTCTACACCTCCACATCCTATTGAGTTTGTATATGTTCAATAGGATTCCTCTTTAGTTGTGCCTAACATTGTAGCTCTTGCATCAAGTCACCTGGTGTTGTTGTTAAAGACATATCTAAGGACATTCATCTCCTCTTAGATGATAGATTCGACACATCTATTATCCCACCTTCATTGGAGATTCCATTACAGGATTCTTATGCATTCTCCTTTGAGCATCATCCAGGCCTTCTAGTTTCACCTCAAATTCATGGGTTTACTCTTCTTTGTCTATTGCCTTTATTTCTTTTGAATTGGAGCCACATTGATATGCTCATCGACAAATGGTTTTATCATTCTGGGTGCTTTGGGGTCTCTATCCTCTCTTAATGGGGTTGGTTGTACTTATGGTCTTTAGAGAGTCTCTTGAGACATTGCATTTATACCCTTTTTTCCATCTCTATTTGGAGAGGATTTTTTCCCACTGGGCTTTCTCCCTTTTCTTTGTTTTACAAACATTTGGTTGTGACTGTGTACCTCATTAGGCCTTGTTGTCAGGACCCAAGTTTGCATTCTTGCATGTGGTTTCATTCATGAACTTAGCTTTTTAGTTAATCCCTAACTTTATCTTGGGGGGTGGGGTGTTAGAGTAAATATTAATTAATTAAGTCACCATTTTTTATTTTTACTTAAGCTATATTTAGGAATATTTTTTTATACATTTAATAATTATTTTATTTTATGCGTGCATCCTTTGGGGTTTGCATTAGGGTTTTTGATTTCCTTTATTAAGGATTGATCTCATTGTAATAACTCAATCTAATTAATTCAATTATTATTCATTCCTTTGATTCCAATTGTTTATGTACTTTCTTGTTTGAGGACTTTCTCTTGCACATGGAACACAATTTTCATGCAGGTGATTATTGTGCTTGTGTGAATTGGCCAATCTTGAATTCTAATAATGAAAACCAAGCGAAATCAATAAAAAAGGGCACAAATGCAAAACTACTCAATTAGCCACTATTCCAAGAGTTCCTATCCCAAAATAATATATCATACATCTCATGGAAACACAAGGAAGTCTCACAAATCACCAAACACACTCAAATCCCAAATTTGGGCAAAAACCAACAAAGTATGAAAATCAACTTTAAACATAAAAAGGGCAAGTTTAGATCGTGATAAAAAATTCCTAGAATATCCTCAACCCATTCCAATGGAACAATCCTACTATATTCACAAGATACTTCCAAAACCCACATTCCCATCACACCAAACACGGTGACACATAAAACTTGAAGGCACGCAAAATGATGCACCCGAAAACACCCAAAATTGAAACTTGAAATAAAGCTACAAAATTAAAACCCATTTGCTTAAATATACCCAACATCACAAATCTATAATAAAATTTCCATTCTAGGCACACATAAAATCAAGCAGCATAACACTTCGAAAACCCCTAAATTTTCAAAATGAAAACATGATATATTCATATAACCAATCGAGCAACAAAAATAAACAAGATCAGAGGGAATGTTAATTATTAGCCCACTAAACTATTGCTACTTATTTCAAAAGAAATAACAAAGATAAATGAAAGTTGTGAGATGTCTTACCTCTCACAAAGATGGAAAAACCCAAAAATGAGAGAAGAAAATAAACTCACTGCGAAAACTTGAGTGACTGCACTTTAAGACAATAAACGATGATGTGAATCCAACAAACTGTCACCCACAAAAATCCAACAAGTGAGTTGATCACAATGAGAGAAAGATCGATTTTCTCCACGCAAGTTTTGGAGAAAATCCCAATTACACAACAAGCAAGAATGAGGAATAAACCTTTCCTCTAAATATAAAGTCACTTTATCCAAATGACTTTAAAATAAAAGAAATCACTTAAATTTATTTTAACCTACTATTGAATTTTAAAATAAATAATATATTTTCCAATTAAATGGAATTCACTATGACAAATTAGCCAACAATAAAATTAAACACTAAAGTAATAAATCAACATTTAATTAAATCTCATCGACGACAATTGTGGAAACTCTAAATGCACATACACGTTCACTGGTCTAACACAATATGCACATGAAATCTGGATTTACCTTAACATACTAGAGGTATAAAATATGACAATAAGATACATCATCCATACAGGGACAATATTGACTCAATCGTTCACCGATGATACTATCTCCTTTGCCACTACCAAGGATAAAGACACACTTAAAACTTGCACAATTCAGACAGAATGATGTCTAGTACCTATTCACTAAAACACACAAACATCAAGTGTAGTTGCTCACAATATAAATAGCCGAAGTACATATAATAATAATAAAATGTGCCTAATGGAACATTGAAGCTCTAGTGACGTGATCATTCATATAAATATTAGAGTGTCATGACGCTAGTCATTCCATATTCTAATCCTCAATGTACATTTCATATTAATTAAAAAATGTATTTAAATATTAAGCATTAAATAATCATTTGCGACAATATGAGTATATAAAAGTGAAAATAATAATTTGAAATATCCATCAATAATTAGGGCACAATATAACCAAAAATTAGATAAGTTCATCATCAATATATTAATCCAATGTTCTCGAATGCAAAATACACCAGATATCTTCATAATGCATCTTGCCACATCAAAACAACATCATCATGCACATATGATCAAAACGATAATAACAACATAGTCTAACATATAAATCAACAATGATATTGGTAACCAAAATAATGCACAGTCATCATACACACACTCGCAAAGTCACAAGAGTCTAGGTTAAATCAAGGCAACATCATGATAACAATCACCATTTGGTAACCACTGACGCATACATCAGTAAAACTGTCAAATCACATAAAAGAATCAAGTTTCAATAAAATCACCAAGAGCACCATGAGTCTACAACACTCAGAAGTTTGACATTTCGAATTAGGTAAGAAATAATTTACACCACCATGGTTCTCACAACTAGGCATAAGAACATAAGCAATTTTTTGCTGCAAGGACATAAATCAGATCACTCCGAAGGTACCAAACTCTCATGGGTTTAACATGATCATAAAATATAAGCATATTACCATCGAAGCATGAGATGAACTCCACCAATCACATAAGGCAACATGACAATATCCCGAGTCAAACAAGTCATCACAAGAAATCTCATCCATCATGATGTCACAAAGAAAACAAATAGGAGAGGCACTACACATAGATTCATGTGAAAGCCTCCTCCTCCTCCCCCTCCTTCATCCTCAAACCTGCAATTGAAAAATTTATTCTTCCCCCCAAAAAACAAAAAATGGGAACCTAAAATAAATGTTGCAGCTTGCCTTTTAACCACCATAGTTACCAAAAATCCTATTTGGTAAGGTAGGGGTCCCATGAGGGGGGGGGGGTTAAGCTCTATTTTTGAGGAAGAGGGTGGTCCCCTAACTACAAGATTATTTGGGATCTTCTCCTTCAAAATACGAGCTCTTGCTTTTTAGCATTGCATATTTATATAGGTGAAAAAAGAGTGGGGCTAGAAATTGCCCCATTAGCTTGGGAATGCCTTTTTCCACTTGTCCAACATTTAATTTTAGTTTTTTCTTAAAAAATCATTTTTGAGGGAAAATTATTTATTTATCTATTTTTTTATGCACAAAATATGGAAGATAAAGGTATTGTATTCATAAGACCACCAAATTACATAAATATTATTGTTTAAAATTTTAAGTTGAACTAAGCTACAAAATTAATGGGACCACCACCTTAAAATTATTCCTAAAAAGTAGCAAGTGTCTCTAATTCTATTTTTTAGGAAGCCGCCTTCCAAAGGACCCCAACCTAACCTTCAAAAAATGCTATGCCAAAACCAAGAGAAATATTCTCACTTTAGAAATTGAATTTAAAGCCATTAGATTCCTTATTAACTCCACCTCCAAACTTGTCAATAATACCTGATGAGACTATTTTACTGCCTCTATTATATTAATCCTTATACTCTGTTTTTAAGTATTATCATAACAATTGTGAGCTTTTGGTCAGTTGGACTTATGTCAAGTACAGATACAACCATTAAACCATGGGTGGAATAGATATTTCATATTATGCCAATATTATATATATGTTGCAGTATTTCATATAATAATCAGAATGTGTGTTCTAACATCTGGAATAATTTGAATAAGCTACTTGTATGAATATCTTTTGCATGATAACTAATCCTACCAGAAAGTAGGAGTCGCTGGGAGTGGTCGACAACATTGAAGGAAGACGTTAAAGACCAGCTTCGAACGGATAAGTCATCATGGCATCAGAAGACATGGCTACTGCAAATCAAGAGCCACTATTTCAGAGATGCATGAATGTAGCTCTACTATATTCCCTCTGTATTCCCAGCATGTTGACTTGGTCGTCTCAACTTTATTGCATATGTCGTGGGCTATTGTGTTTCCTATTTTTTATCTTTGGC
Source organism: Thuja plicata (assembly GCA_018584345.1). Taxonomy (NCBI): domain Eukaryota; kingdom Viridiplantae; phylum Streptophyta; class Pinopsida; order Cupressales; family Cupressaceae; genus Thuja; species Thuja plicata. The sequence continues at coordinate 2,254,772 of MU228515.1, read as the reverse complement.
GTACTTTTAGTTAGATAGTTCCTTTTTCTGTTTCAAAATAAAGAAGTCAATCCTCTATTTATAGGGATGAGATTGTTAGTTTGTAAGTTCAGAGATTTTTGAAATACAATGTTCTGATTGTATCTTGTACAACAAGTTCATTTTCAGTTTCATGTATCATTCTCATGTAATTAGTTTTGAAAGATAATGAAGTAACTTTTGGTTCATATTCTGTATTCATAGATTAACAAAAGCCGACCAAGGGGGCCCACTTGGTAGGTGGATTAGAGTAGAAGTAGAATAGATTTACTTTCTACATTTCCAGCATTTTAGATATAAAATTATAGTTTCTGCCTGCAGCATTGTACTTTGTGAATGTTCCTGCAGTACCTGCAAGGATAGTTATAGTGAATTCTCTAGGTTGAAAGAATAGGTTTAAGTAGAGTTTGCAAGTTGTAGCATTCATTTTAGTAAGGAGTAAGTGTGTTTCCTTTCCTGTAGCCCTAGTATAGATTCCTTTCATGTACTTTACTCTCCTGTAGCATAGGTAGAGTAGCTCTTTAAGGAACTTAGTGCACATACTATGTTGTACCATTTCAAGTATACGTCCCTGGGTTGAAAAACTAAATGCACCTCATGGTGGGAGAAGTGATCCTTAGATTGAATTAACTATTCCTAAGAGAGGATTTGGGCACAATTACTAAGCACCTATTGTGAGGCGGTTCATTTTTGGCGTCGTTGCTAGGGATGGTGTCAAGCTAAGAAACTTTATGAGTCATTTTTCATTCTTTTAGTTATTTTAGTGGTTTGTGGTCCTAAAATTGCTTCACTAGTGTGAAGAATTAATTTGCATGCATCAAAGGGGAAGAAGAAGAGATGAATATAGAAGATTTCTTCCAGGAGAACTTGCAAATTTGAATGAGCAAGCTGAAGAAGTTGAGTTTCCTTTTGTTGACGCAAGTCTTGAGTTTCCTACAACATCTTCCGTTGGAGCAGAACCTTTTGATATAAGTGGTCTTCGACCTTTCGCTAAAATCTTGGCCAGCTTTCTTGATAATTCTGACCCAAATGCACCTGTTGTTAACAATCCTGTCACTAATATTCCTTTCCAACAGCACCATCAAATCCTAATACCTCCAGTAATGGCACAACCTACTTTCCTATTTCCTCTACCAAGCCTTATAAACAATGCCAATCTCAAAAATATACCCTCTGCTACACTTCCAGAGTTTTATGGGTTGATAATCGAAGATCCTAACACCTTTTTGTTCTAACACCTTTTTGTTCAAGTTTGACGTCCTCTGTCATAGCTTTGACTATAACATCAATGCCCATAAACTCAAGCTATTTCCAGCAACACTAAAGGACTCAACCTTACAATGGTTCATGGGCCTAGGAGCAAATGTAGAAGGCACATGGGATGAGATGCAGACTCTGTTTTAGCAGAAATACAAAGAATATTGCAAGGGGAGTGACCCGAGGGGAAATAAAAATTTTAGAATGTGACAGAAGGAGGGCAAAACTTTGGAGGACTATGTTTCACATTTTTTATACACCATGCAGAAGAATCCCCAACATTTTATGGCAGAGGATTCACAGAAACTAGTCTTCTTGAGAGGAGTGAACGATAGCTGTTTGGAAGCATTGGACCTCATGGCTGGTGGGGACATATCCCAATCTTCTTGGGATGACCTCAAGAAAATTTGTCTCAACTACTCCAGATCAACTGGGAAGAAAAGCAGAGGATATCGGTCTACAACCATTAAAGGGAGTAGTTCAGGCATTTCTAAGTTGGAGATATCTAATTTACTAGCAAATTTCAAGAAAGACATCATTAATGATGTTGCTACACATCTCGACACCATGAACACTAAGAAGAAACATGCAGACGCTGAATTGTAGTTAGCTGAGTACTGTCCACATTGCCGTAAACAAAAGAAAGACTGCGGATGTAAGCTGGTGGCAAACCTGGAAAATCAACATTTGCCTACCGAGTACATGAAGATAGAGGGAGATGATGAGCAAGTGTTCTTCATTGCTCAATGTCGACCATGGGCTTCAAGATAAGGTATGCCTCAGGACCTATTACAATTTTCAAAGCCTCAGGACCTATTACAATTTTCAAATCCTTACAATAGTCAATGGCAAAACCAAAGTTATCAGAATACTCCTCAGTACTCTCAGCCAGCCTGGAATAACCAGTGGCCTAACCAGCAAAATAAATAATGGCCTAACCGGCAAAATAACCAATGGCCTAACCAGCAAAATAACTAGTGGCCTAACTAGCAAAATAACCAGTAGACAAACCGACAAAACCAATGGCAACCACCGCAAGGAAATTGGCAGCAAAATAACCAATGGAGGGGCCCTCCACAGTGGCCTAACCAAAATCCTATTTTTCCACAACTGCCACTACCAGTCCCACCTCCTGTAATAATGCCACCTCTTGCAGCCACTAGCCCCAATCCAAAGCAAACCCAATTACCTGCTTATCCGCAACCAAATCCAAATAGCAAGCAACAATAGCAACCAATGTATACCACTGATACACAACAGTATCCTGCCTACGCTCTAGAGATATATGATATCCATTTGAGGTCAGGTACTACTCTGCCTGCACCTGAACATCCTATTATCATAGAAGTTGCAGACACTCCTGCAACATCAACACCTCTTCCGAATGCTACATTACAAAATACCACCCAATCAACTCAAAAATCCAGCAAAAATGATGTTGAAACCTCAGTTGACCCTCCTTTTCCAAAAAGGCTCATAATAGAAAAGCCTATATCCCAAAAGGAAATGCATTTTGACATTCTTGAGCAGCTGAAGAATATGCACATCCAAATACCTCTGTTTCAAGCTATCAAAGATGTTCCAATCTATGGGAAAGCTATTAAGGGCGCATGCCTTAAAAAGCCTAGAAGGAAAAAGAAGGACCCTCAAACAGTTCATGTAACAGGGAAACTTGTTGATATCATGTTGGAAAAGGTAGTTATACCCAAGTATTCAGACCTTGGAAGTCTAGTAGTAGATTTGATAATTAATGGACAGTTTGTTTAAAATGCTTTAATTGATTTGGGAGCAGCCATAAATGTAATGACTAAAGATACAATGCACAGACTAAGTATAGAGGGTTTGAGAACAACACCAACAGTATTACAACTTGCTGATAGTTCAACAGTCACTCCAGATGGTCTTATAGAAGATATGGTAGTCACCTTAGACTCATGGGAATACCCTGCAGATTTTCTCATCTTATCACCAAAAGTAAACTTTGTTGGCTATCCAGTCATCTTAGGGAGACCTTGGTTAGCCACCACTGATGCAAAAATTGACTGCAGATTAGGAAGTATGACAATTTCAAATGGTCAGGCAATAAAGAAGCTAGCACTCTATCCTCCTGCCCAGCCTAAGCCAGACTTGAGAGATCCTATTTGGCCAGAACTAGGGGATGAAGGAGAAGAGGTCAACTCTGTTGCTCAGCTTATGATGATGCATAAACAAATTTTTTTGAAAATGCAAGAGGAAGATGATGTAATATAAAGTATTCTTACCAATGAGTGTATAGTAGCAAAAGATGTTTCTGAAAGTGCTATTCTGCAGCTATGTACCTATGAAGACTGTGTCTTTCCAGCAAGCCCTGAGATAATTAGCCAATTGTTACCATGTGAAGTAGCTACAATCCCAACACCTAAGATGTCAATGGTAGAGCTAACAACTACATTATAAATTTACCCAGGTCACAATCTCCATGTGAACAACAAGTTGCCACCCCCATAATTGGCATTGTTAACAAAACTCGTGTAAGCATGAGAAAGCATTTGCTTGGGATTATGGAGACATGCTAGGTTTGAACCCCAAACTCTGCACCCATAGGATCTACATTGATGATGGCTACTTACCACTACGCCAAGCTCAAAGAAGGATAAATCGAGCAATGAGAGAGATAGTCAAAAGTGAATTACAAAAATTACTAGATGTTGGCTTCATCTATCCAATCTCTGATAGCAAGAGGGTATCACCTTTGGTCATTGTACCTAAGAAAGGGGGGAAATGGTGAATATGTGTGGATTACAGAGAGTTGAATAATGCCACAAAGAAGGATCATTTTTCTTTACCCTTTATTGATCAAGTCCTGGACACTCTGGCCGGTAAGAAATATTTCTCCTTTCTGGATGGATACAGTGGTTACAACCAGATCGACATTGCTCCAGAAGATTAGGAGAAGACTACATTCACATGCCGCTGGGGTACATAGGCCTATTCTGTATTACCATTTGGCTTATGCAATGCACCAGCTACTTTCCGGAGAGTTGTAATCAGCATCTTTGCTGACATATCACATGATTGTATGGAGAGATATATATGGATGACTTTACTACATTTGGTGTCACATTTGAGGAAAACCCTGAAGAATTTGGAAAGAGTACTAATCAGATGTTAGGAACACAACTTGTCTCTCAACAGTGAGAAATGCTTCATGATGATGCAAGAAGGCGTAATGCTGGGACATTTTATCTCCGAAGCTAGAATCCAGGTAGATCCTACGAAAAAAGAGGTAATTCTCACATTACCTATTCCTACAAAGCAAAAAGATGTTAGGTCTTTCCTAGGACATGTTGGCTACTATAGGAGGTTTATCCAAAATTTTAGTCAAATAGCTAGTCCTCTATATACTTTTCTTACCAAGGAGGCTGAATTCAATTGGACAAAGGAATGTAATGAATCCTTCCTGCAGCTTAAGAAAATGTTGACCACTACACCCATACTTAGGGGTCCTGATTGGACTTTGTCATTTCACATTCATACAGATGCTTCAGACTATGCAATAGGTGTTGTCCTAGGACAAAAGTCTAGTAACCTAGAGAATGCAATTTACTACATTAGTAAAAGCCTCCATGGACTAGAATTAAGCTATACAGTGACCGAGAAAGAATTACTAGCAGTAGTTTATTCTTTGAACAAATTCTATCATTACATAACTGACTATCCTATTTTTGTTCATACTGACCATGCAACAATAAAATATCTCATGAAAAAACCTGCTATCACAGGAAGGTTAGCAAGATGGCTTCTTCTTTTGTAGGAATTTGACATTAATGTACTTGACAAGCCTGACAAGGCAACTATAGTAGCTGATTATCTATCAAGAATCCACCATACTGAAGAAGATACTACATTGATAGATGATGCATTTCTAGATGAGCATTTGTTTCATATTGCTGTCCAAAGTCCATGGTATGCTAACATAGCTAATTACCTTGCAGCAAACAAAATGCCAACACACTTTTCTTACAAGGATAGGACAATGCTTGTCAAGAAAAGCTTTAATTTCTCTTGGATTGATAACATGCTATTTTACACTAGACCTGATCAAGTAATGCGCAGATGTGTGCGAGAAGATGAGACATGTGACATTCTCCATGCCTGTCATAATGAACCGTGTGGGGGACACTTTGCAGCAAAAAGAACAGCCCAAAAGAATTTAACAACCGGATATTATTGGCCTACACTTCATAAGGATGCAGCCAGCTACACAAGGAAATGTGACAAATGTCATAGAATGGGCCAACCAAATAGATCCGATGAAATGCCATTAAATCCATAGGTGGTGGTAAATCCATTTGACAAATGGGCCATGGACTTCATTGTTCCAATAGATCCTCCATCCAATGGGAAGTCTTACATTCTAGTGTGCACTGATTATTTGACCAAATGGGTCGAAGTAAAAGCTATGAAATATGCCCGAGACCATAAGGTTGTAGAATTTTTGTATGATGAGATTTTCACCAGATATGGAGTACCGAGAGAACTTGTAACTGACCAAGGTGCCCAATTCACTTCCAATCTAATAATAGAGCTCATGAAAGAATATAATATCAGGCATAGGAAGTAAAGCCCTTACCACCCTCAAGCTAATGGACTGGCTGAAGTTACAAGTCGGGAAATAGAAGCCATCTTAACAAAGACAATTCATTTGCATCACCGAGACTGGAGTAGCAGACTAACAGAAGCTGTCTGGGCATATATAATAACTTGTAAAACCACCACAGGGTTCACTCCATTTGGGTTGTTATATGGAAAAGCAACAATGCTACCCATTGAATTTGAACACAAAACACTGCGTACAACACTGGAGTTAAATATAGATCTTCCTGCAGCATAGAAGGAGCGATTGTTGCATCTCAATTCATTGGATGAAACGCGCAAATCTGCACTGGAGAGAACTGAAATAGTCTAGAAACAAAGGAAGAAATGGCATGACTCGCATATTAAGAATAAATTGTTTCAAGTTGGTGATTGGGCATTGCTATACGATTCAATATTCAAAGAAATACCAGGCAAGTTGCAAACAAGATGGCTGGGGCCATATGAAATAAGCCGTGTCTTCACTAATGGAGCCATCCAGTCGACCACAATTGACCCAGTGTAATTCAAACTATTAGTGAATGGACATCGACTAAAATTGTATCACCAACCTCAAACAAAACAAGACTTCCTGCAACAATTCCAACAACAAATTTTAAACGAGCAACAGGTAACACTTCCTGCAGTAGAGGGTGCAAACCTTCTTCCTGCAGCTCTTTAGTAAAATTCCATCGAGCATGTCCATAATAAAAACTTTGTGTTTACATGAAGTACATTCCTCCATTCACTTTCTACTTCTTCTTTCCAACTCATCTCATTTCTTTACCTACCACCCACCCACCCTCCACGTCACCACGATTATCCTTTCTTTGCTTTGAACAAGAGCCAAAGTACACTGACGCACACCGCCGCCACTTTCATTTCACTCTCGCCACCTTTTACTGGCACGTGCAAAGATGGAATGACAGGTACAAACTTTTCATTTTTTTCCATTTTTAGCACATAGATTTCAATGATTATATCTAGTACTGCAATAAATATATCATCACGACAAATTTAAGCCAGTTCCCTTCCTCATGCAAAGTCTGCCAAGTGTGGACACTTGTCAATGTTACGTAGGGAGGAGGGAAGTGTATTAATTCCAAATGGTCATTTCTAATTATGCCTAAAAGATTTTATGTCACCTCAAATCTGTACTTAGCCTTGTCTCGTTAAAGTTCTATTGCTATATTGCACAACTGTCGTACCTTTATTCCTGAATCCTTCATGATTGTCAGACTTGATGTGACTTATAATTAAGTTAAGTGGCAACCCACAGTAAAGACTATAATTTATCTTGTTAAAATACATCACCATTGTTCATACTAAGTATAACAGAGGAATTCAAAAGGAAGCCCATAGTTTTTCAAAAATGAGTAGTTTGATATTCAAGGAACAAGGCATTTATCTTCTACAAGTGTAGACAAATTGAAAATTGGCAAGCATAGATGGGAGGCCAGTTACAGAGACATGAGCCGGTAGTACATGGTGTGCTACTTTAAGAAGTTTTAATGCATGTGGTTGGCTCAAATACTTCTTAAGGTTAACAGAATTTGATGAGGACTCAGCAGCTGAATTTGCAAGTACATTTGAAGAAGGGGAAGCAACTATGTGGGGATTGACAGTGGTCACAACAAAGGAGTGGATAATAGAAGTTACTGGATTACCAATGGTTGGGGAACATTAACCCAATGTGCATGATGCCAGATCAGCTAGGGGCCAGTTTACCCTACTAGGCGACCCTCCATTGGAGATTACCAAACAAGGGTGCAAAAGAATGTCTATCCCTCCGCCGTATAATGAGTTGGCTACGCATATCATTAGGTATTTTACATGTGAAGGGAGATTTTCCAATTTGCACGCACATCATTTCAAATTACCAAGTTATGTAAGGAATAATCTACCAATAAATGTCCCAAATTTCTTGTACAATATGCTATGTATTAGTGCTGAGGAGACCCAAAAATGAAATGCAAATTCTGTCACCCACCATGCCCTAGTTAAATTGTTAATAGAAAGATCTCTTAGGGATGCCTCTCCCATGGCATGGTTGGAGTTTGTCAGTCACAAAACCCTACAACCACAGGTTAACTCTAATGTACAAATTGGTCATGATAATGTAATACCAACTGACCCAGTCGTTGAACAAGATACCCAAGGGGCAGAAATCGTAAATCTTCAAGAAAGTGTGCACTTACCTGCTCATGAGAGCAATGTACCTACTTCTTCCCAAACCAAAGGAAAATGAAAATTAGAGGAAGAAACTTTAGTTCCTGCAGCCAAACCACAAATCCCTACTTCTACGAAGGGGAAGAAAAGGAAGTCGGTTCTTGCAGCAGCTACTCCTGCAGCAGAGAAACCGAAGAAGGCTACTAAGAAAAAGGCTGTAGAAATTGTAGAAACCCGTATGCGAAGGAGTCCTAGAATGAGAGGATAGCTCCCTGGAGCATCCTCTGAAAGCCAACCTACTTCTCCTTTGCAATTTGATGAACATCCTAATGTGCACATTATTCCAAACGATTCCCCAAATCAGTTTGCAGTTCCAAACTTTCCACCACATTCAGCAAAAACTTATGAATCCGAACCTAATGTTTACCAAAACAGTCCCCAGGAAATCCATCAGGATATTCTAGACATTAATGAGGAGAATACCTCAGTAATCCATCAGTCAGCCTATGCAGAAACTACCTTAGTGCCCTACAGTAGAACTTGGTTAATAAGTTTCTTAGAGCAGTCTTGGAAGGAACAGAGGAGGCAAAGAAACCAGGTAGAAGATTGTGGCCCAATCACCTTGCAAACACTTTTCTTTGGATTTCATAATAAGTGTGTTCTAACAACAACTAAAAAGAATAATAACAGAGCAAGGGGAAGAAATTGCAGAATTGAAAGAACAATTGGCAAAGCAAAAACAAAAGATGGATCATGCCCTCAAATTGGATGATCAAATAATTGCATGTAGGCCACCTCCTAGGGTCTATACCATCTGTTTGAAAGAACAATTCCACTTGTTCCAGCTAATGATGACCATTAAAGACATAGACTCTGAGTTCAAGTTAGCCCAAGAATTTTATGGCCTTTACCAAACTCTTCCCTCATGGCAGCAAAATCTACTTTGTGAACTGTACATGCATAACTTCATTATCCTAGCTGAGACTGAGTGGAATCCTCTACTCTACATAGGGGATATACACCTAAGGGCATTAATGTCCTAGATGCATAATAAAGCCAACTATGACAGACAGTTGAAAAACTATAGGGAGCAGGAGAAAACAGAGCCATTACCATTAAGAGTAGAGAGCAGCAAGCCAGATATACTCCTCAGAGATTGGCTCAATTTGACTTATGGAAAAATTAAGGAGGAAACAAGGGATAATTTTTTTGGGATTCGTACACATGTCTATGCAAAATATGATGGTTTGTCTTACTTTGTCTTTCAGAGAGCCCTGGCCGGAGCCAGAAGCAGATGGGGTAGGTTATCCGAGGCATTGAAGAAATCTAAGCCACACAGTCCTATCAACCTCCAAGCAACTATTCAAAGAGCACCAAAATACATGCAGCTGGGAAGGCAAACTAGACAGGAACTCTGGTGTCCACTCACCATGTAGCCACCAATGCTCCTCTGGCCCCTGTATGACATTAATACTGATAGACTTGACTGACTGCAAGAAAATCACAAAGTAGATGTCTAGGAGAAAACAAGGGGGTTCTACTACACCTTCAAAAGCCAAAGGAGAGGGAGAACAGAGGTTGGAGATTTTAGAGAAACTACTAGAAGATGTAATGCTTGAGGATAAGCATTCAACTTGCCAAGGGGCAAATGATGAGACCGTTTTACTGTCTCTATTATATTAATCCCTATACTCTATTTTTAAGTATTATCAGAATAATTGTGAGCTTTTGGTCAGTTGGACTTATGTCAAGTACATATAGAACCATTAAACCATGGGTGGAATAGATATGTCATATTATGCCAATATTATATACATGTTGCAGTATTTCATAGAATAATCAGAATGTGTGTTTTGACATCTGGAATAATTTGAATAAGCTACTTGTATGAATATCTTTTGCATGATAACTAATCCTTCTAGGAAGTAGGAGTTGCTAGGAGTGGTAGACAACATTGAAGGAAGACGTTAAAGACTAGCTTCGAACGGATAAGCCATCATGGCATCAGAAGACACGGCTCCGCAAATCAGGAGCCACTATTTCAGAGTTGCATGAATGTAGCTCTGCTATATTCCCTCCGTATTCCCAACATGTTGACTTGGTCACCCCGACTTCATTACATATGTCGTGGGCTGTTGCGTTTCCTAATTTTTCTCTTTGTCGCAGTTTTAGTTAGATAGTTCCTTTTTCTGTTTCAAAATAAAGAAGTCAATCCTCTATTTATAGGGATGAGATTGATTGTTTGTAAGTTCAGAGATTTTTGGAATACAATGTTCTGATTGTATCTCACACAACAAGTTCATTTTCAGTTTCATGTATCATTCTCATGTAATCAGTTTTGAAAGATAATGAAGTAACTTTTGGTTCATAATCCGTGTTAATAGATTAGTAGAAGCCAACCAAGGGGGCCCACTTGGTAGGTGGATTAGAGTAGAAGTAGAATAGATTTACTTTCTGCATTTCCAGCATTCTAGATATAAATTACAGTTTCTTCCTGCAACATTGTACTTTGTGAATGTTCCTGTAGCACCTGCAAGGATAGTTATAGTGAATGCTCTAGGTTGAAAGAATAGGTTTAAGTAGAGTTTGCAAGTTGTAGCATTCATTTTAGTAAGGAGTAAG
>MU228515.1:2226229-2244042 GCA_018584345.1 Thuja plicata | reverse complement strand
GGTTGAAAGAATAGGTTTAAGTAGAGTTTGCAAGTTGTAGCATTCATTTTAGTAAGGAGTAAGTGTGTTTCCTTTCCTGCAGCCCTAGTATAGATTCCTTTCATGTACTTTACTTTCTTGCAGCATATGTAGAGTGGCTCTTTAAGGAACTTAGTGCACATACTGTGCTGTACCATTTCAAGTATACGTCCCTGGGTTGACAAACTAAATGCACCTCACGGTGGTAGAAGTGATCCTTAGATTGAATAAACTACTCCTAAGAGAGGCTTTGGGCACAATTACTAAGCACCTATTGGGAGGCGGTTCAATACCAATCACCTAGGCCATCCAGTCCACTCAACAAGATCTTGAAATATAAACTACCTAATAACTCACTCTTAGACACCCAATTTTGAATTTCTAGCATTAAGGAAAGTATATTTGACTTTATGCAAGTTGTAACTCACATTTTCCACACCCAAGAAGGAATATTCAATATTTGCTACTTGAAAATGTGAATTTGAAATTAAAACTCTTATCTATCGTGGAAGCTCTTACATCAAATAGGCAAGGTAATTTGAAAATTTTCATGAGTTAAACTCATAAATATTTTTAAGGCCTTGCAAAGCCCCCACAACACAACTATTTTTTTAAAACCCTTAGGTTCAACACATGTAAATTGCCTCATATTCACCGACTTGTTTACAAAATCCTCCTATTCAACACATGTAAACTACCTCACATTCAACAATCTATTTACAAAACCCTCTTACATTATTCACAAATATTATCGTAACGTGCCTCCTTTGGCAATTTGTTTACAATCACATAAACCTCATCTCCTCAAACCCTCTAAAAATTTCTTCTTGCAAGTTACACAATCACATGCAATAAAACTCACATAATCCATCCTCAAGTTTTGGTGCAAACTGCTTCCATCCGTGGTTCTGCTTGCACACTCAAGAAAATATGCTTTGAATGTAGGCGCTGGAAACCCTCCTCAAATAACACATGTAGATGACTATTAATTTAACTTTAAATAAGCATTATTGTAACCCAAAACACATACAAAATGCAACTCAAATATGCAAGTAAATATAGAAAATTAGCAACCACTCCTCATTAATCTTAATCAAATTTTCAAGAATTGAAAAAATTACATAGTAAATATGAAAGTACATTACATGACAACCTTATAAGCTTCAAATAACACTCCAAAATCTGATCACATAACAAGAAAGAACTAAAAGCCAAAATCACTTTTTCATCTCATGTATCCCGCTACAAAAAATGGCTTCTTAACCTTCAACCTACAACAAGATTCAACATGACTTCATGCAAAAGCCTCCTCCTCCTCCTCCTACTCCTCCCCCTTCATCCCCAAACCTTCAATTGATAAATTTCTTCTTCACTTCAAACTTCCCCAAAAAAGTTTTGAAAATGGGAATCCTAAAATAAATGTTGAAGCTTGTCTTTTAACCACCATAGTTACCAAAACTCCTATTTGGTAACCTTCCCAAAAGGCTACCCCAAAACCAAGAGGGAAATATTCTCACTTTAGAAATTGCATTTAATGCCATTAGATTCCTTATCAACTCCACCTCTAAACTTGCCAATAATTATAGTAAACTAGGTCACCCACTCCACTCAACATGATCCTAAAATATAAATTGTCCAATAACTCACTCTTGGGCACCCAATTTTAAATTTTTAGCATTTAGAAAAGTACTTCTCACTTAATTACAAATTGTAACTCATACTTCCCACACCCAAAAAAGAATATTTCATATTTACTACATAAAAATAACAATTTCAACTTTAAACTTCTATCCACCCTCAAAGGAAGCTAAAATTTAACAAGAAACCATAATTTTCATTGTAATATTTTAACTTTGATAAAAAAAAAACATTAGTTATTAAAAAAATATTATTTCTACACTCTACCATACTATAAAGTGAATGTCCTTCAAGACAAACCACACCCACCAATAAAAGACAAATCACACCCACCAATAAAAAAAGCATTAATGATCTAATCCATATATACCTTAATTGATTGTATCATAAGTTTAATAACCTTTTTAATGTCCTTCAAGACAAATAACACCTACCAATAAAAAAAATAGTAATAATCTAATCCATATTTATATCTTAATTGATTGTATCATAAGTTTTATAACCTTTTTAATATAGTATTTCTCACGCCATTGTACTGTTGCTCCGAATATTTATAATAGCTTTGATCAATATAATAAACATAGAGGAGAAGTAAGGGATCCCACAGAAAAAAAAGCAAACATTTTAAATAATGGCAGACAAGAGAGGGCACTGGCCACTGCCCACATCCAATTCCTTCCCAAAGCACAGCTGTATACCAACTTTTCAACAATCTTATACATTTCTTTCACTTCAACAATCCTATCCTTTACTCAAATCTAATGCTCTACCTTATCAACCTTAGAAATCACCCAACCCAAACCTACGCCCTCCAATAAAAATAACCAAAACATGAAATAATACAGTATGGAAAATAACCAAAACATGAAATAATGCAGTACCATTGTACTGCACAACTCACCCTCTCAGTGCACTTTGTTATCAAAAGACGAGTAAGTTCCCGCCTGTGGAACTGACAGATTTACTGTCTTCATGTAAATGAGCACTTTTACAGTTCATTAGTTGTGTCTCATTCACTCTTCTACCATCCTTAAATGAGCATTTAGGGGTAGTTGTGTTTTTGCCAAAATGGTTTTTGTTGCGGAACAAGTACCAAAAGCATGGAGTGCTCCTATTAATGGTTAGGGACTGGAACTGGAACTGGAACTGGAACTGGAGCCTACTTTTTTCTCTGGTGTTTTGTTTTTAACTGGGAATTTTGAGATGGGTAGCAGTAAATGGAGAAGAGTCAGGGATTTGCTGGGGAAGCATCTTTGCATGGTGGTTCATCCAGAAAATGAAGATCCTTCATATGACATTGTGCCCTCGCGTTCTAGCGCTTTGAGCGTAGCGGAGGAATCGAACACGGGACCTCTGAAGTCTTCGCCACTACAGTTGAGCAAGCTCGGCATCCGATCTTCTCGTGTAAGTTTGTCCAGAAGTTTTGATTATCATTTCTGAGCTGGGTTTTACTTTTTTCTCTGAACTGGTATGAAGTTCTTTTGTCTCGATGCAAAATCTTTTTTCTCTTGGAAAATGTTCTGATGTTACATTACTTCGTGCATTTGTTTTCTGATTTGGGTTTTTCTTAAGCTGGATTATATGTGCTAAGTTTTCATGTCTCTACAACAAGATATTTCAATCAGGTTGTGAGCTTTTTTCCTCTGAAAAACGAGCTTATGCTATTTCACATTGTAAATCTGTTTTATAAATTTAGTCTTGTTTTATTTAAGTGGGTTGAGATGAAGCTACCTTTTAGCACGCTTTAGGCTAAGATGGTTTCACGGATCTACTGTAGTCAGTTTACTTGTTTAAGAAATCGTTCTCCACTTGTTTGATTGCTTGACTGCATAGATTTGTAAGATCGTATAATTTATGTTTGCTTTTGGAATTGGGTTTCTCATCTAAAGAATAGGAAAGGAAAGAAAATGAGCTGTTATGTGTTTCTGGATCTATATAAGATGACAGTAATATAAGACTCCTTTGTATTTACTAATGAGGCAAACATACCCTACTTATGTAGAATTTAAATTTATAACCTCTCTTTAATTTGGATACCAGATATATTTTATAACTACATGCTCTACCCCTGTAGGATTTAAATTAGTAACCTCTCTTTAAACTGGATATGAGATGTTATCTTCTGTGTCACATCTTATATAATTTGAGTCTCTTGCTATTTTACTGTATATTTGTTTCTAGAGTTGGATTTTTCTTTTAATGAATTTGGTATGAAATGTTATCTTCTCTGCTAGATATTTTTTTACCTAAGTCTCTTGCTATTTCACTTCTTACCTGCTTTATGAAGTGAGTTTTGCTTTTACTGAAGTGGGTACGAAGTGTTCTTTGTCTGGGTAAGAAGTATGTTCAATTGGGATATGGGCTTTTTCCCTCGCTATTTTGAAGTGGTTTAGGTTTTTACATATGCGGGTAGGCATTGTTCTTATTCGGCCTGGCTTTTTCGGTTTTTCCTCAAGAATGTGGGCTTAAGTATTTTTAATGGTTTGATTTCAAACTTTCTTGATTGTGTGTTTGCGGGGGGGTTATATTGTGAATTCTATCAATGGGGAAAAAAGGGAGCAAGTTTCATTATTGGATTTATCTGGCACTTGCTTTACCGAATGGGGCATGTGCTTAATCTCATTTAAACGACAAAAATCCTGGTCTATAGGAATTCCCTATTGAAACAACGGGCTGATGTCCCTTTGTCTTCTTATTCCTGTTCTTCAGAACAGGAATCTTGTCAGTTGGGTTGTATACTTTTCCAGCTGAAACATTGGGTCAATGCCATTATAATTGTTTTCACTTTTTAATTTTTTTTTGTTATGGGTTTCTGCATTAATGGTATTTGACATAAAGTAGCAATGAGCTTTTTAACTGTATTCTTTTGACAGTTGCTGTTGAAAAATATGTTCAATATGGTGGGGAAAACTCTGTGAGAATGCGTAATTTCTATTGGGTTGATAAGCAATACATGTTGGGATCTCTGAATCTGTTAAAAGACATCTTTTATTAATTATTTAATTAAACATAATATATTACAGGATTGCTTAATCAATGAAATTATGTGTTTTATGGGGAGTCTTTGATTCTTCTTCCAAGTTCTATAATTTTTTGTGGATTTTTGCTTGGGTGTGGAGAACTTTTTGAGAATTTATAGTTCTCATTAGATTAATAAGTGATGCATCATGTTGGGATATTTGAGGCTGTTAAAAGCATTCTTTAATCACTTATTAATTAAACGTAATATATTTACATGACTGTTAAACCAATGAATTGTAGTTAAAAAATATCATTTTGAATTTTATTTAACAACACAGTTTCTAAATTAAAATGAGAGCAAATATCAAAACTATAGTTAGGGAATAGACAATGTGAAAAAAGGTAGCTGACAAATGCCAATAAATAGAAATACTGTTGGTACAGGAAAAATAGAGAAAAATATAATTCTTTCACAAATTATTTGTGCGATCTCTAAGAATTGTATTGGCGACCATCTGACTGAAATCATCACACTGGATTGGGAGAATTCGTCTTGCTCGAAGAAGTGATACAATCTTGATTATTTGACACTTGAACTTGATTGGGAAAATCTCTCTCTCTCTCTGAAATGCATTTTCAGCTTTTAAACAGTTGGTACCATCATGTTAATATGGGCACGTTGGATGAGCAAATCAATCTTGCATAATCGTCTAGGTATCAACATATGTTGAGATATGGAATACTATCTATGCACCCAACCGGAAGTCCATTGTGATTTTGAATAAAGATGCATAAATTAATAATAGTAATTGATTGTCGTTTCTAATCCTTTTTCAGATAATGGATAACTAATTCACATGCCAAAAACTTGGCAGGCCAAATGTTTGATTTGATTCAAGATTTGGCAAATTATTTGCATATTAAAATGATAATTTGTAAAACAGATTTAAATAACACTCAAAATATAGTTTTTGATTTGATTTAGGATTTAGCAAAACTTTGCATATTAAAATATTGTATCAATTTGTAAAACAGATTTAAATAATATTCAAAAATATAGAAGTTGGAGAATTCATTTATAGATTTTTTAGTATCCCTGAATGCATCCCAAAAATCAGGGACGTCAGAAAATGCATAGGGGATGTCTTGTCATCCTCAAGGCGGGGGATGTCTCAGATGTCCCTCAACCATCCTGTGGACGGCCAGGTGTCCCCTACAGAAAAATAATTTTTATGACAGCATTATTACAGCAGTATATCATGACAGCATTATAAAAGCAGCAATAAACATAACATGACAGCATTATAAAAGTAGCAATAAACATAACATGACAGAAGTATAACATCAATTATATTAATCAGGACAGCATTGACAGAAGCAACTGGTAGTGTAACAACAATAAATATATCATGATTCAGATTCATAGTTAACATATAATAGTTTGCAGTAACAGTATAATTTGTCTGAAACATCAAAATTCTTGATGGGGTATTAGAGTCAGTCAATATTATCAGTTGCAAAAGTACGGTGTGGCAATGTGTGAGAACTGAGAAGTGCAAACAAACAATCTCTTTTTGGGCATGCAGGCTTCTAGTGACATTATCCAACATCATTTTAACATTGATGTTATGTTTCTGCTGTTATTTTTCTGTTCATTAACCCCTCTCTCTCTATATATATTACCATCCCCCAACTGGTGAAAAAAAAAATGGCTCTTGGACTGCTATCCCCGAAACACGTCCCCTGTTATCCTGCCGTCCCCGTCCCCATCCCCATCCCGGAAACGCCATGGAACATAGTTTTTTTTGGCCTCTATGTGTCCCACCACACACTTCTACTTTTTCTGACCCTCTCAAAACCTACAATTTGTAGAACTTGTTACCATTTCATTTACTTTTTATTCAAGATCAACAATTCATAGAACTTGTTATCATTTCATTTACTTTAATTTTTATTTTTTAAATCCATATAATTTTGATTTAGGTGGCAAAACCTTTGGTCAAGTTTGTGTGCTCGGTGGATGGGTTAAAAACTCAATGAATTATTTGTAGAGGCCACTGACAAGGCCACTGAGGCAATCCAGCTTTACTATTCATTCAGTGAAAGAAAATATTAGCATATTTAGTACAAAGGTGGAACAAATGACTCCACTAAAACACGCATACAGCAGTCTATTCTTAAACCTTAAGTTTTTACTTTCTAAGTTCTCAAACATCAAGTTACCTTGAAGATTTATACTCTCGGCAAACATGTCATAAAAAGCTCTTCACGACCCTTAGTTTTTTGTGATCTTTATAGCATGGAGAATCCACCCATCTAGTGCTCACAAAGATTTGTTTAATAGATGTTAGTGAATCGAAGATATTAAGCTTTCACAATTTATTAGATTTGTTAGTGCTGTTTCTGGATTAGATTCTGTCATTGACATTTCGTCGGATCATGCTTAATGATCCATAATCAGGATAAAAGAGTGCTAGCAGAGAATGCTCTGAAATGTGATGAAGTTGACAGCAAATTGCACAAGCTCCTTTCCTTTGATGTGTTCTTTCAGCAGGTTAACCACCCAAGGCCAAGGGTGATGTAGATGTATTCAGTGATGCTTTTGTCTCCTACATCATGTTTTCTCCCTTCCAAGTTTGATTATATTCTCAATCATTGATCAATAAGGGCTTCAAAAATGATAGGATGCTCCTCTTAAGGAGGTCTCTCCGTTGGTACATATGCTATTGTATTGTTGGTCACAATGAGAATAGCAATTCGTCACTTGCTGTCACGACCACCTCGTTTAGGATTTTGCATAGATTCTCCACATTTTTCACTTTGCAGGAGGCATCGATTAACTCTAAGAATACTGTTTGTTGGAAGCTGCTGGAAAGTTGATCTAGTGTGTAAATTTTACCATGTGTCCGCCCATCAAGAAAAATATTTCAGCGCTTTTTACACAAAATTCTTATTTGATCTACTATGGCCTCAGTATTTCCAATAATTTTGTCCAACAAGGGCCATTTAAATCACATTGATTAGCTTTTTGAACCCGTTTCCAGCAACAGTCGGAGCGTTGACCAATAACATGAATGACTTGGGATTCTTTAGCATCAAATTTCACAAATCGTGTATAATTGTTGACCTTTTCTGGTTGTAATATATATGTGCTAAATAATGAGGTTTGGAGGTTTACAAAGCAAATGCAGCCTGCTGTAAAGCTTAAAATGATATCATTTTTTCTGGCCACCAGTTTTGAGTATTGACCATAATACTATGAAATGACTTAGTAGTCATTCAGCATCATTTTTTGTTGCTCCAAAATTGCTACCATTTTTCCGGTCACTAATTAGAAGTATCGACCATGATACTATGAAATGACTGGGTCATTCAACAGCATCTTTTGTTGCTTCTTCTTTGGCTGTATCCTGTTAAATTATCCCAATGAAGTAGCTTTTGATGAAACCTACTATGGTATCGGTGGCTCTTGCACGGATGGGTTGGCATTGTTTCATTTTAATTCTCACAAAAGTCGTTAGTATTTGCGATTTTCATCGAGTATGATATATGTGTTCCACTGTGTTTTGTGAACAGTGACAGTAGTCTTGCAAGTTTAGGTATACATTATATCAAGAAGTCCAAATGACTAAAACTTGCTCTTTAGCTATTATCAAGACGCAACACTTGAAAACACAAGTTATAAGACCAAGAGCTATCAAGTGGATGCATTAAGATAGTTGAGCTCTGAAACCAGAGTGTAGCATAATCCATCACTAATATGCTGTATCATTTCCCAATGCATTTTTATCTAAATGACGCAATTCGAGAACCTACAACCACCACCTATGTTGTAACCTGTTTAACCATTTGATCTCTGCTGTTCTCTCTGCCATCCATAATGTGAATGCTTGTACATGAAAATGTGATCTTGAAACACCGTGATCTATAAATCATTGTTCTTGTCATCCATAATGTGAATGCTTGTACATGAAAATGGATTTTTTTTTATTTTCAAGACATTTGAAAAAAAAGTGGTGTAGGGAACGTTTCCTAAATAAGAAGATTTGGGAGTGCACAAAGCCATTGCAGCTTATCATGTAGTTTAACTTGTCCATGTCGTTATGAGCTTTGAATCCTGACTAAGTATATCATTTTTAATATCTGAACAAAACCTCATTTAAAAATTTTATTGAAATACTTAGTAATTAAAGAGTATTCCCCATCGTAGTTTTCAAACAAATTTCGAGTAACTCGTTAAATTCTTCACACACAGAACATTAATTTTTACTTTGCATCTGTTCCAGTGTAATTTCTAGGTATGATGTTTCTCTAACGTTCTAACCTTTAATCCCGGGATATTTATAAAAAGGCAAAAACAAAATTGTCAATTTTTATGAGATCAAAAGAGTGGGTATGCTTGTCGTTACTTATCTTTATTATTTGATTTGTGTTGCAGAGCACTTGTGCTATATGTCTTGAGGCAATAAAACCAGGTCATGGACATGCCTTATTCACAGCAGAATGTTCTCACACATTCCACTTTCCTTGCATTGCTTCCAATGTCAAGTATGGCAATCTGATATGCCCAGTTTGCCGTGCTAAGTGGAACGAGGTTCCTTTGCTTGGACCTCCAGCAACACAAGCATTGCCTCCTAGAGCACGAAGATTAAATTCTTCAAGCTGGTCACAAGAAACGCAAACTTCTCGCCTTTTTCGACATGGACTTCTACTACATTCCTCTGTTCAAGAGCCAAGTGTGTTTGATGATGATGAGCCTTTAGCACTGGCACAAAGAACTCCTCATGAAATCAGACAAAAGAAATCATACGGGCATTCAAAGAGTTCAGATAATGCAGGAGAAGTTACAGGTAGTTTAGATTCAATTGATGGAGGTGCACATGAAGTGATTGAAACCATGTGCACATCAGTCAAGTCTAATAAGTTTGTGGGAATGAAAGATGAGTCTGAAGCTTTGTTTGTTGAAATACTTCCTGAGCTTGCCGCTGTTCCACGATCAGAGGTCCGGGACAAATTCACTGTACTGCTTCACTTGAAAGCTTCATCTTCTATTGCTATTCAACAAAATGATAATCAAATGCATGAAGAGGTAGTTCAAACTGGGACAGCTCATGAATTAGAACTAGGCACTCAAAACCACACACAATCGTCAGAGGGTATAATGAGAAGCCCATTGCAGGCCTCCGACGCAATCACTGACCGAGCACCTATAGATCTTGTGACTGTTCTTGATGTGAGTGGCAGTATGTCAGGTGATAAATTGGTTCTCTTAAAGCGTGCAATGGGTTTTGTAATTCAGAATCTTAGCCCTGCAGATCGTTTAGCGGTAGTTGTATTCTCCTCCACTGCAAAGCGATTATTTCCTCTTCGTCACATGACTGAGGAAGGTCGACATCAAGCACTGCAAGCAGTGGATTTGCTTGTCTCAACAGGTGGAACCAATATTGCTGAGGGTTTGAGAAAGGGTTCTAAAGTGCTGGAAGATCGACGTGAGCGGAATCCAGTATCTAGTATCATGTTACTTTCTGATGGGCAGGATACTCACAACATTGGCAATAAATGGGAAGTTACATACACAAAGTCAAACTCCAGGAGAGCATCAGATTACCATTGTCTTTTGCCGGGTTCGATAAGGCATGCCTCACAGCATGGATTTACTTCAATCCCCGTCCACACGTTTGGATTTGGGTCAGATCATGATGCTACAGCTATGCACTCTATCGCTGAGGCATCTGGAGGCACCTTTTCTTTTATAGAGACAGAAAACTTTATTCAAGATGCTTTTGCACAGTGTATTGGTGGGTTGCTTAGTGTGATGATCCAGGATGTGCAGGTGGCGATTACCTCATCTAATCCAGATGTGCATTTGGTTGCTATTCAAGCAGGTGGTTATGTAAGCAATATCACAGATGAAGGTCAACAGGGATTCATAAAGATTGGAGACTTGTATGCAGAGGAAGAAAGGGACTTTCTGATTGATGTTAAGCTTCCAGCTCAATTGAGTTCAATTGATGGCAGCGGCTGCAATGGTATGAAGGTTATTAATGTAGTTTGCACCTTCAGAGATCCAGTCTCACAGAAAACTATTCGAACCATGGTAAATAAGCTTGTTATTGAGCGTCCAGAGTCAATCAATATGGAGCAACAGTCTGTGTGCCTTGAAGTTGACAGGCAAAGAAATCGTTTAAGTGCTGCTAATTCCATTGCCGATGCCAGAGCATGTGCAGATAGAGGTGATTTGTCAAGAGCGCAACTAATCCTAGGCACTACGAGAACCGCTCTGCAAAAGTCTCCAGCTTCTCAGGCAGGAGATCAGCTTTGCAAAGCACTTGAATCTGAATTGACAGAGATTCAAGAGAGAATGGCAAATGCTCAGCTTTATGAGAATTCAGGGCGTGCATATGTTCTCTCTGCACACATTTCTCACTCTCGACAGAGGGCTACTACACGAGGGCATTCCAATGATAGCTTAAGCACGGTTGGTGACTATAAAACTACTAAAATGTTAGACATGCTGACGCGTTCTCAAACAATGTGCCCACCAGCTCAAGTTGCTGTGTCAAAGACGTTGCTCCCTTCAAAAACTTTTCCTTTGCCAGAATCGAGATCCTCTCGTTAAGATTGTGACACTACAGCGTTGGAGGTTGGGACCATCTGAATGTGCTTAGAATATTCATTCTAATACAAAATAAAGCTTTTGGATTCTGTGATCGATATCATAGAATTCGGCTCTTGTAATCAGGGATTAAGTTCTCCTGAATCTCATTTCCTTTTTCCTACCCTTTGTAAAACAAGTCCGTATACAATATTTGAAGCTCAAATTGTAGTTTTTTTTATCTTTTTTTTCTTTTTCTTTTATTCCAAGGAAACAAATATGGAGTTTAAGCGGACTTGCTTTGAAGAAGTAAAACACATCAATAAATCCTGTTCATTGGCTTGGCTATTGGTAGTTGATATGATTTTTCAAGTGTAAAACAACTACATATTAAACTAACTTTGAGCAGAGAATTGAAGTGTGCATTACTGTGGCATTCTAATCTGATTTTTGAAACTAATATTTGAAGGCAAGCTAAACAAATTGAGATTCTATGCTCTTATAGGAATTGTTTTTATTCCCCATGCCAGTGATTTCCATTGGCATTCCCTTTTGGTGATTCATATCCTTACGGGGTCAATGTTTTTACTTAAAAATTATAATCTTGCATTGAATGGCATGCAGGGACCTGATCTTTTATATTGCTTTCTGTTGCTTGTATCGGCTGCAAATATGGATAGCTCAAAAGGTCCCCATATTGCTTTCTGTTGATACAAGCAACAGACCAAATTAGGATGTCCTAGTGTGATAGCAATGACCTACTGTTACATACTTAAGGAAATATTGGGTCAGGAAAATTGTTTCTATTACCTTAGTTTTAAATTTCCGGTTGCTATTACTGTTAGACGATAGTTTTTAATTTTTGAGGTTTGCAATTTATTTATTAGACTTTGTAAGGGGTAGAATGCATTTATGTTGCGCAAAAACTTCTTTAATTTTTCTCTTTATGTTTTTCCTGTCAGAGTTGATTCTGAACTTAAATATCACTTTCATCTCACATTTAGTCATTTGATTCAGACATCCGTACATCCAGTGGATCTATTGGGGATGTGAAACACATATTACAACAACAGAGCATAACATATTTTCTAAATTCCCATAGTTCCACCTTTGCTGAATCCATTTAAGCTCTAAAGCACCAAGTGGATTTAAGATACAGGCTCTTTTTGAAACGGTGACTGGTATGGCGTGCTTTTTTTTGAGTGGGATCTAGTATGGCTGTCCCCTTTCCAATTTTGATATTTATATCGGCTTTGACGAAAAATTAATCAAATTCTGGGTAAAATTAATGTCAAGGCAGCTATTATATGTTGGCATCATGGCAAGGCAGCTATCAAGCTTGGCATTTTACATGGTCATGTAGGTAAGCATGACATAATGTACATGAATCCATTCTCTCACAACAGTACTTTGGAAATGTCCTTTATGTAACTTATGGTCATAGCACGTTTTCCTAGTATAATCTGCAAATTTGTAAGTAATTTTGTTTAGTACATGCAACATATATTTGTTGAAAAAACCACTAATGGATTTGTATTCTTGGTGCAGGAGCATCTTTGGGTTGGCATAATCTTGCATTACCAAAAATGGATGTAAGTTTCTTATATGTGAGTTTAACTTGTGTACATCTTGTGTTGTGGTAGTTTGTTGTGTTGGCTTGAGTGCGTACTCTGTGTAGTGTTTTGCAGATTTTGGTATCTACTTCATTGTTGTCTGCAGCCGCACTCACACATCTTTGCTGAGCACAAGTTCTTTTGCATCAAAGACTCGTTCATCCTTTGTGCAACTTGTTTTGAACTCAGGCTTTTCAATGATCAGCCAATGTTACATATTAGGGAGTTGGTCACTGGTGCAGAGACTACCTCTACTCTCCTCTTCACCTCGTATCTCGGGAAAACTGTTCAATAATTTGCATTCATAAAACCCATGAAAGACCCTGTTTCTGAAAAAAAAAACAATCATAGATGCTTTATCCATCACAAGACAACAAATAATTCTTAACTAAATGGAACATAGCTCAGTTTCCACTGTATCAGAAACACAAATAAAAAATAAGAGTGAAACAGAAACAGAGTACTGCCGTTCTTTCATTTCCAGAAAAAAAAAAATCTACAATGCCAAACTTCTACAAACAGTATATCCCCTAAATCAATTTTTTTCCCTTTTTTTCCAGAAACCACCTACAATCCCACAAAAAACGAAAGAACAAGCCAAAAATAGAAACTATCAGAATCCGACAGTAACAAATCCACCAAGGGCGAAACAAAAAAAAAAAAAAGGAAGGTTGACGAGTTGTGAACCCATCCATTTAATCAACGACTACATTAACTTGTTTTTGAAGGTACTAAATCTCCTGGTTAGAAGAGTCTAATTTTGTAAATTTCATGAGATTTTCAGTGATCCTTGTGTTGTTGTGGAATCAGGCAAACCCACCCAATTGACCAAATACATCTCTTATAATTCTTGTCTCTTGTAGCAACAATCTTAGCATCAACTATATTTTCAATTTGTCTCTCCCTTTTTTTCTTTTTTCCTTTTTTTTTTCTTTTCTTTCTTCTATGTGACAATGTACTTGTCAAGTCTCCTTGCACATTTTCATCAGGGACTTGTTCATAACTAGCATGGTATGGGTAAAAGATATGCAACATTGAAAATCTGATGTCCAAATCTTCAGACAAATCTAACAAATAGGCATTCTCACTATTTTTCTTTGGTATTTTGCATGGTCCCACTTTTCTGGGCCTCAGTTTGTCTTGAGGAAATACATATTTCCTCATGACTTGCTCACACTCATATACTTTCTCATACTTTCTCCTTCCGATGCAAATCAACATTCCTTTTATATTGCTCGTCAGTTAGTTGTAGCTTGTGCCTCACTTATATATGCTGAAGTCTTGAGCATCTTGACTAAACCATTTCCCATTTGGCATATTTATTATTAATAAGATTAATAACTCCTTTAGGATTACTCCCTTGAACAATTTGGAAGGGAGTTACTAGTGGATCTATTGACACTTGAGTTAAAAGCAAACTTGGCCTATGCCAAAATCCAAATTCCACTGCTGTGGATTCTCACCAACTGAGCATCAAAGTAAATTACCCAAAGTCTAGTTTGCCACCTCAATCTGCACATCCGTTTGAGGGTGATAGGTTGAACTATATTGTAGTTTGCTATCAAGCCTTCTCCACAATGTCCTTCAAAAGTGACTCAAAAACTTTGTATCTTGGTCACTAGAATTAGTTTTGGGCAATTAATACAAGTAGACAATTTCCTTAAAAAAACAAATCAGCAACCTTACTCGCATCTGTAGTCTTTTTGCATGAAGTGAAGTGTGCCATCTTTGAGAACCAATCCACAACAACAACACAATCTATGGAGACACCAACCCATGGTCCCTTAGAAAAAGGTAAAGGTTTGTATAAACTTGTGTTTTTCTGTCCTCCTTTGGAAACCTGACAAATTCTACATGTAGAAACAAACTTATTCACTTCCTTAATTGAGGTCTAAACATTTCTTACTTATCAAGCTATAAGTTTTGTCCCTTCCAAAGTGTTGATAATCCTAAAGGATCATATTTGTCATTAGTATACAAAGAAATAGTTTTTGGACTGTTGGTAACATTAACACTGAGTGACAGCAAGCATGGTCACCGAAATAGACAAGTGCAATAGTCATCGAAAGTGTAGTAGCACAATGATAACCCGACAGACAGTTTACAGAGTAAACTGAGAACACAATTCACAGAGTAACCCGACAGACAGTTCAAAGAGTAAACCGACAACACAGTTCACAAAGGAACCTGAGAGCAATATGTCTACAAAGCAACCCAAGCACCAGTCTACTGAGAGAGTTTTATTTCCAAGAAATGCATGGATCTGAGTTACATGTCAGATAAAACACTTCAGTTTTATAATTAGCTTTATGCTTAGCTGTCAAACTATTTCTTGAGGAACAAGTAAATCATATGTAATTGTTTTAATTAGTCTAACTGATTGTAAACATGTAAACTAGGAGATCAAGGTCAAGTTGTAAACCTTTGATCATAGAGTTTTTATTGTAAAGCGTGAAACCTAAATAGGTCAATAGATTGTATAAATAGATGTAGTAATCAATCAGATAATGATGATTGTAGCTGCAACAAACATCTATGGATCAGATAGAGAGTTTTATGTAGAAAGACACAAAAGACATAATTTAGTTATGAAGAACAAGATTCAAGGCTACCGAGCAGAACAAAGGTATTAATCAATCACTATAGGTGATACATATACATTGTGAACTTAATGTTAGAGTAATTATCTATTTACACTTATTAATTAGATCACTTTGATTTAATTAATTAAGTTGTCTATTACTCTAGTTTACTTAAGTTATCTTTTAGGTGCATTATAATTAATATTTATATTAATTATTAATGTGCAAACCTAGCTTTTCTAGTTTTTAGGGTTTCGTTCACCTTTATAGGTTGAACTTTGTAGTTTCCTTTTTATTAATTCAGATTATAATTTCGCTCACTTTCTGAGCAACTTATGAGTTCTTCTCTTTCCCTCTTTCTGCTTCTCTTCTGTAACAGGATCTTGCATGCAGGTGTTCTTTGGATTCTGTGGATTTGTCTCTCAAATCCTATATGGTATTAGAGTCACGCTGCTGCTGCCTGGTCTGCTATTTTTGAAGTGGAAAAGTTTCTGCTCTCCAGAGGGTTTTGGGCTTGCCCTTCAGATCTCGTATTCTCTATAGGACGATATTTTTTGTTTCTTTTTTGCATGCAAAAAGAATTTTTTTTTGGGAGCATTTTGAGCAAAAATAGATGCTGCCATTGCGTTCAGAAGGCCCGTGAGATCAACTTTTCATATAAAGTTGGCCATATTTGGCCGCAGTAGCATCTAAGAAATTTTTTTGCCCCTTGAAGCTGTACGTCACGCTTCCCGAGGCAAAAAACATTAAAAAAATTTAAAAAATCGCCCTTTAGGGCTTTTTGCGAAGCGCAACCCACCGCACCACCACTGCGCCACCCGGCGCCACCCAGGCTCAGCCCGCGCCTGGCCCTCCGCCGGCGCATCGCTCCCGCCGCCGCCCGGTCCTCCGCCGGCGCAGCGCTGCTTGGGAGCCACTCGGCCGCAGCCCAACCGCCACCTCTGCCGATTGTGTCGCCACTTCTTCACCCACGCGTCGTCGACCCCCCGTGACGTCATCATTCCAGGGGGTGACGTCATTTGCCGGCAGGAATTCAAATTTTCCGGCGATTGAAATTTTTTTCCGGCAAGACAGGCAAGTGACGTGCAGACGGCCGTCAATTTTTTTCCTAGCAGTTGCGATGGTCGTTTGACTGTCAAAATTTTTCCCGTCTTTGGTTTTTTCTAGAGAGCTATTTTTTGGAGGAGCAGTCGGTTTTTCGGCCATAACTTGTGCATACGGTGTCCTTTTTCGAAAAATAAAATATCGTCAGAAAGGTGTTTCCGAGCCGGACGCTATGGTGATGGTCTTGATTGCTGATTCGACCGTTTGAGCTCTCAATTTTGGTGTCAAAGTACAGACTTCTTTTTCCTCCATCTCTGCATATGGTTACAAGTTTTCTTCTCATTTTTTGTGCTTTCTATAGTTGTCTTTTGCTGTACGGGAGGATAGAATTATACATTGTGGGGGGGGGGGGTGCATTTGATTTCTGTACTTTAATTCAGAAACGACCCTTCTACTTCCGTCTACTTCTTCTCTTAATGTCAGACCCCTCTGTGGCCCGGCTGACGCCACACAATTATCACACCTGGAAAGCACACATGACCAGGTTACTCATGTCTCGTGGCTTATGGTCACGTCTGGATGAGAACCAACTTGCTCTGCAGCGTCCGTTTGAGGTCCTTCAACACAGGAACAAAATGGATGAAGCCATGGGTTTGATTGCACTGTACATTTCAGACAACCACCTGTTTTACCTGGATGGTTTGACCACTCCTCGCGCCTATTGGGGAAAGTTTGCAGATCTTTTTGGCACTGTGAATGCTTTCCGGGCACTTCAGCTTGATTTAGAGTTGACATCCTTGTCTCCTGAGAGTTTTTCCACCATTGAGGACTTCTTGATGAAGTTCAATGCTATCCGCTCACTTTTACAGGGATGTGGGAAGACCAAATCAGATGATGAGTGTATTTTTCTGATACTCTCAAAGCTTCGTGGAGAGTTCTAGATTTTCTGCTCTAATTTCTATTCCACTATGGATGCCTTGGGTCCTAGGCACAATATGCCTTCATTTGCGGCCTTCTGTGATCGGTTGACTCGAGAGCAGTCAAAGATTCAACAGTTGCATGATACTTCAGGCTCTATGAGCCATGCCTTGGTTGCTCACCCATCTCCATGGAAATTAGAGCAGAAACATGTATCATCATCCACAGAATCTTGGAAGGATTCTCCTTCCCAGCATTCCTCTGGCCCACCTCCTTCACCTAAGGGGAAATCGAAGACAGACAAACCCAAGTGTACGTATTGCAATAAGTTCAATCATGATGAGTCTCAGTGCTTTCAGAAGAAGGTAGATGGATATGCCCAACAGATTGCTGATTTGATAGCTCTTCTTCATAAGAGCAACATTGATATTCCTTCTTCCTCTT
>MU228515.1:2201224-2222818 GCA_018584345.1 Thuja plicata | reverse complement strand
CTCACTTGGCCTATCAATAGGTATCGGGCATATCCAATGCTACTTTTGTGATCAAACTTTTTGATACTCCTTGGGATGTATCTCAATTGAAAAAGACTTTTAAGTCCTGCTCGGTTAAGAGGCTTATGTGCTTCAATGGTTAAACTGAAACACTAATGATCTGTTCATACATACAACTCAATTGCAGATTTTTAGATCTATTGTAGGTCCATTATTTCACTGATCAATATAATCAAATATATACCTTTGCTCCACACTTTTTCTTCTCTGTGATGCTTGTTTCACTGTTCGTCGGTGTCTGCAGAATCTAGCTCTTTCTTTAACTTGTTGATCAAGACTGAATGAAGACTTTCTTCTCCATCAGATTTTCTTTAGCATCTCTCCTCTTCTCTTGTTCACCCCACACACACAATTCGTAATGAATTGAGTTTGTCTCTTATAGACATGATTTCCTCTTTTCTTGACTTTCTTGATCTTGGCGTGTTCAACAATCTTTGCCAATAGATTTAAAGCAAATCTCCAGTCTGATCTCGTAGAGATCTTCTTGCCAACTGGACCAAGCAGCTTTAAATCAATTACTTATCTTCGGCTTTATCTGGATGATTAAAACAATGATAAGTATTTGTTAACTCTATCTTTAGCTTCTTGACAGCTAAGCATTTTGTCATTTTCTGAACTCTTTGTTCTGTTGGTCAACACTTCAGTTAGTCATCGGTGATAATTGACTGTTCCGTCGGTGTGACTTTAGTTGTCATCGTGATCTCCGTCCTTGTCTTTTCCGTCGGGCAACACTGAAATTCTGTCCGTCAGGTTACTCTGTGTTTTGCTCGTCGGGCAACACTGTAACTTTGCTCGTTGGTAATGCTGTGCATTTCCTCGTCGGGCAACACTGTGACTTTGTTCTTTTACTTTGACCGTCGAGTGCACTCCGTCAGTGTATGTAGTCACTTAGTGAATACTTGACTTATATGCATTACTGATAGCATAGCCTTTGATTCATCGGTTCTTTGAAGTCTTTGGCAGTATTACAATGACCATACAGATTATATCAAGTTGACATCAATGACAATACAATACATTAACTGATTTAATGCCTTGCATGGACATCAACTTAACATCTTCAAAATTCAATCAGTTACATGTCATCACTAACAAGGGTTTTCTGCGTTACCAATTCCTGTATCATGTGTACTTACATTTCATGAATCTTTCTATGAATGTTTACATGCAATTAAGTTTATGATTTG
Organism: Thuja plicata; assembly: GCA_018584345.1. Taxonomy (NCBI): domain Eukaryota; kingdom Viridiplantae; phylum Streptophyta; class Pinopsida; order Cupressales; family Cupressaceae; genus Thuja; species Thuja plicata. Next base: position 2,221,571 of record MU228515.1, on the reverse strand, counting down.
ATATTACATGCATAAGGTAGAAAAACAATATGGTCGGTAATGCAAGAACAAATTACTAAAGGTTAATTGATAACAAGTTTTAAGGGTACTGATTCACCCCTCCCCTCTCAATACACACCATTCCATTATTCCAACAATTGGTATCAGAGCTAGATCTCTTATTTATAAAAGTTTAAATCACTTGAGAGAAAATATCATACAATGGAAATGTATAAGCTTGATAAGAATATTGAGAATCAAAAGTTACAGATACAGATCTTCTATGAGCAATACAAAGAAGCAAGAATCAAGATGAGAGAGTTACTGGATGAAAGAAAAGTAATGACATCTCGTTGCAATGAAACAGACTATCACGAAGAAGAGATACATGTTTTGTTTGAGTCATTAGGATCTACATCTAGCAATACATCATACACATCTGAAGGAAGCATTATAAGTCTGAATGAAATCAATCAACATCTGCAAGAATAAGTAAAGGTACTGCAAATCGGTCAAGAGACACAAATGTTAAGGATGATTGATGTTATGAATAATGCTACACAAGCTGAACAAGAAATAATATTAGTTATTGATGATAGGAGGAAGATCACTGAAAAACTACAAGAGAGAGAAACAAAAATACAAAGACTTATTGAACATCATCATGAGATCACCAATCAAATAGTTCTTATGAGTCATGAGGCAAACCGAGTGAACATATAACTGAATGAGAAATTGGAAGCTATTGGTGAACTAAGAGAAAAAAATGAAAAATTAAAGCATGAAGTAAGGATTCAACAACAACATAATGATATGATCAAAAAAGATGAAGAAAGTACAAAAAGAATGGATGATTTTTTGAATGGACAAAGAAGACTCAACAACAATACCGGTCTAGGGTATACCGAGCATGGAGAATCATCAAACAGAGTTGATCAAAAAAATGTCTACACAAATCCAAGAACAAAGAAGGAATTATGCAATCACCGTGGAAAACAAGGCCACACTTCAAATGTTTGTAGGAGCAAAGCTAAAGGTATTCCTAAATCCACTTCTACATTCATAGGTAAATGCTATAACTGTAAAAAGCATGGACATAAAGCACATGAATGTAGAGCTAAGGTAAACGAACCAAAGAAGGAATCCTACATGGAAAAATATTGATCTACTTACAAAATGCATGGGCACACATCTCATGAGTGTAGGAAAAATAAAAAGTAAGCATGGAAGCCAAAAGAACAAGAAAATGCTTATCAACCGAGAAGAGTCGGTAACTCATATGTTTGGGATTACAACACATGGACAAATTGCACATCATGTGGTAGATATGAACACATAGCTGCAAACTACATGAGAGGAAATTGACAAGAAAGTTTAGAAGCTGGACTAACTCCGGAATGACATGCTTACACTGTCATAAGGTCGGTCATCTAAGCAAAGACTGCAGAGACCAAGTGACAGAGTCAAGCACTTTTGCCAATGGGAACACTATTGAAGATATCAGGAGAATGAGAAGTCAAATTTGGAGGAAATCTTAAAGCAAAGATGATGCTGGACCTAGCACCACAATTGGTGACACCTCATCCAATGGATTAGGTGATTTCACCACCTCCACCTAAGTATACAAGTATAGAACTGTACTATACAAAGCTATATTTTACATCAGTTCCAATATACATTGATAATATTCCAAATTAGCATGAATGAAGATGTACTATGGTATTACTTGTTATGATTTTGTGAATCCAATTCCGTCGGTCAATGCATACCGAGCATCGTCGGTGTACATATGAAAAACAACCAACTTGTCAATGTAAAACGAGCATCATCGATAATCATGTAAAAGACATTCAAGTCTTCGCTCCATACCGAGAATCGTCGGTGAACACAAGAAAAGTGTAACGAAGTTGACACTCACACCGAGCAGTGTATACTCACTGAGCTGAGAAGTTTGCGTGATGACCAAACGACTCCGTCTTTGACCATCGAGAAGTAGGTGAAGCATTTATTGCACCACTTAGGGCATTGTCTATAAAAGGGTGATGGAAAGCTCATTCATTCACCAAGCATTTAAGAGCAAAGAGTAGAGAGAAAAATAGAGCAAAGAAGAGAAACCAAGGAGAAACCACATTACAAAGAGATTCACAAGCACATTCACGGCTACAACAGATTTTCATCATCTACAACTAAGATCAAGTTAGTATCTAAGACTCATCGAGCAAATAGATCATTTACGGAAAATCTCTAATTTCAAGAAACATGGTAACCACATCGCGAATCTCCAAGATCAAGAATATGAAGGACAAGAAGGTTAATCTGATCAAGAACACAACCTGTGAAGAACCTAAGTATAAATATTTCCTAGAGGTTGCTTCACAACCCGACGACCAAGGAGCGTTCTCAAGCATATCTCCTAGGGTTTTGCTAGTTGAAGATGTCTGAGCATATATCCACTGCAAGATTGTAGAGATCAGAGATCTAGAAATTGAAGAAGCTTACAAGAATCTTTGCACAGATGGAAACCTTAAGGATGAACACACACATTGAGGTAAAAGGGTTAACAAATGCCTTCATGTTTCCAAAAGAGTTCAAGACCGAGTGGATTCAGATAGTACATGACAGGAAAATGTGGTTGGATGAACCGAAACCAATCACTAAAGATGTAATTCACGTAGTAACCAGTTATCCAGTAACTGACAAGGCTAAAGCCCTAAAACATCCTTCTCGCCCCGAGATTGAAAAGATGACAGGTGCAGTATGGGATGACAGAGGTTTGAAAGTTAATTCCATCACTGACCCATAGATGAAGTTTGGTGCATGTGTACTTGGATACAATGTATTCCAAGCCAGCCGATTGAACAACATAGCATGCGGAGCAGTTGACACTGCCTATAAGATTGTGAAGAAAGGATTACAACTGGACTTATCCGAGCTTCTACTGAAGCAACTGGAGGAGAACATGAGGACTATTAGATCAGCCATATCTAATTCATGTAAGTTCAGTTCACTCCTCATGTGCACATTTTTCTACTTTCATAATTTCTTCCCATCTGTCGGTAATGTCAATTGGGACACAACCCGACCAGTAACTGTACAAATTAGTGAATATATTAAGTCACTAGGGGATAATTTCACATCAGTCATGGATGCATACTTCACTACCTTCAAGGACAAAATGAAGAAAAAAATGAGGATACCTGAACAACTGGTGGAACAGTATAAGGATGACATATGCTTCATAGTGGATACCGACACCACTTTAATCAAACCAGCTATACCGAGGACAACATGGTTACCACCACTTGATTATGAGATCAACATTGATCAAGCCACAAATGCTATTGAAACATTATTGAATGAAGCAGTGGACAAATAATTGCCAAGATTTGACACATATGAGGAAGCTAAGGCTAGAATCAAAACATGCTTAGCAGTGAAGAAAATTGACAGAAAGAAAACTAAGATGGTGAAAACACTTCAAAAGAAGTTGTCGATAAACAATGAATCATCATAACAAGATGCCACTGAGGGACAGTCACCCGTCGATGAAGGTGAACAATTGAGTGACTCCGAGTCAATTGAATATGATGCACCACCAACAAAGAAATCAAGAACTACTATTGCATCAAGAACTAGGAGTCAAACTACAAAAGATGCTGACTCACCATCGATAAAGAAAGGTACAGTGAGGACTTATAAGAGAAAGCCTTAAACTGGGAAACATACATCGAGGAAAAGAAGGAAATACATTAGAGGAAAAGAGGACAAGGATGACACTGAACATGATGAGAGTGAACAAGCACTCCAAACAACAAAGAACAAAATTCCTAAGACAATTGATGAGATTGCAACATCAATCATCAAATCAGGAAGCATATCAAATCTTAAGGTTAGATAATGGCTAACTCTAAAACCCGAGGATTAGAATAAGATAGAAGAGGCCATCATCAAGGCAATGATTGCATTCAGATATGTACCTGTACAATTTAATAAGATGATGCCACAAGAGCTTAATGACAAAATATCAACAAGATGGACATATGCCTTGCATACAAAGAAACAGATAAGGGAAAGATCCCTCGTTACAATCATGCCACCAGAGTCAAAATTTGAAGAAATTGATGACATGATGAAGAAGCATGCAAAAAAATTTTCAGCTAAGATGAGAGCTTACAAAATATTAGAGGGAAGTTTAACAAAGCTTGACAAAGAAAGCAATGAAACTTGGAATGAAATATTCAATCCACCTAAGGAGGATACAAAAAGCCCTGAGAAGGTATTATTTCTTACCAAGACCCCTCACTATAAAGAGAAAGAGGCCACACCGAGCCCAAAACACATCTTCATAAATGACACCGAGGACATCAATCCAGTTGAGTTGACAACACAAGCAAGCAAGGCCATGGATGATGTACCTCAGATTTTAGAATCATTAGGGGATACAACAGATGTCACTATAATAGATATCACTGAAGGTGATTCTTCATATGAGGTAAAGGCAGATGAAGATGTCACTGTTGCCACCGAGAAAACCAAGGAACATGACACTACAACGGATGTTGCACATGCAAATATACCAGGTCAAATGCCCTTATTGATACAAGCTATCAATATCATCACAGAGGCAAAGGAGAAGACACCTGAACCTGATGCAAACAGTCCAATAGACACAGGTGATGAATAAGGGAAGCAAACATATACAAATGAAGAGAAGAAAGATGTAAGTGGAGAGGAAAAACAAATTGATGCCATTGAGAAGAACACTGAAGGTGAAAAGTTTGCAGATACAGACAAGGTTGATGTGGAGACGTCCACTACCAACCAACAGGTCAATACCGAGCAACACACAAAAGGCACCACACCTCCCACACAATTACCGAAGCAAGAGAAAGAGCATGAACTAGCTATAGTTCTACATACCCCTGCCTCCACTACTATTTCAAAGAAGAAGAAGAAGAGCAAAGCACCGGTAACATTAGATGAAATTATTAATATACCATATTGTGATCCTAGAAGATTGGATCCAGAGTCACTTACCAAGTATGGAGAACTCTATAAAAGAGAGACAATTCAAGACAAGCTCAAAAAGGAGCACAAGAACTCACAAGTTTTGGAAAACACAAAAGAAATATTATTGTAGATTGTTCCTGACACCGACATTGATCAAAATGCACATATTTTTGATCAATTAGCAGCACTCACCGACGCCATTATATCACATAATGTAGATGCAGACAAGGTCATTGAGGAACGTGTTGAGCAGAAGTGTCAATACAAATTAACTGAGAAAATCAGCCAAGAAGTGGCAGAAAATAAGGTAAAAATTTCTGAATTAGTAACTACAATAGAACCAATATTATCAAAAGTAGTTCAACTAGTTCAAAATTTGTGCGCAATAGAACATTTCACTACCGAGCATAGTGAAAAGATAGCTTCTATAGATGAAGATCTTAAGGCTAGTGTACAAAGTCTCACAATCGAAGAAAATGCATTCAAATTGCATTATGAGAAGATTGTAGAGTCAAAAAGGTTGAGACTAGAACTTCAAAAGGCTGAAACCAGAATCTGAGATGAGGTAACCGAGCTGTAGGCTATGTTCCTCCTGATCTCACACTGCTGTTGAAACACATGACTTCGACAGAAGCATTGATTACCACCCCAGAGATGTCTGTTACAGAAAGTATATATGACATGCACGCAAGACTCACATTGGAGTACATGACCCTAGAACATCTCCAAGAGCAATGGGAGAAGATAATGACATACATTCAAAAATCCCATGCCCACATACTTGACAAGCTGTAAGTATTACACCTTTGTCATTATTTTCAAAAATAAGGGGGATGATATGTAAAAATGGGAAAATGCACAAAAGGGGAAAACATGTAAAAAGCCAAAGAGGGAAATACACAAAGGAAAACATGTACATACCGAGGCATGCACATAGGGGGAGTCATTGACAAGGTATACACATAGTTTAGATACTGAACATATCAATTTGCACATATTAGTTTTTGATACTGATGCCAAATGGGAAGATTGATAATCCTAAAGGATCATATTTTTCATTAGTATACAAGGAAACAATTTTTGGACTGTCGGTAACATGAACATCGAGTGAAAGAAAAAAGGGTCACCAAAACAGACAAGTGCAATGGTCACCGAAAGTGTATTAGCACAATGATAACCCGACAAACAGTTTACATAGTAAACTGAGAACACAATTCACAGAGTAACCCGATAGACAGTTCAAAGAGTAAACCGACAACATAGTTCACAAAGGAACCCGAGAGCAGTATGTCTACAGAACAACCCGAGCACCATTCTATCGAGAGACAGTTTTATTTCTGAGAAATGTGGATCTGAGTTACACGTCAGATAAAACACTTCAATTTTATAATTAGCTTTATGCTTAGCTGTAAAACCATTTCTTGAGGAACAAGTAAAGCATATGTAATTGTTTTAATATGTCTAACTGATTGTAAACATGCAAACTAGGAGATCAAGGTCAAGTTGTAAAACTTTGGTCATAGAGTTTTTATTGTAAAGCGTGAAACATAAATAGATCAATAGATTGTATAAATATATGTAGTAATCAATCAAACAATGATGATTGTAGCTGCAACAGACATCTATGGATTAGACAGAGAGTTTTATGCAGGACACAAAAGCCAAAATTCATTTATGAAGAACAAGATTCAAGGCTACTGAGCAGAACAAAGGTATTAATCAATCACTATAGGTGATACATATACATTGCAAACTTAAAAGATCTGTATTTAACAATTTATGATTGCATACTATCAGGTCAACAAGTATTTTTGACTACTCTCTAACAATTGTAGGAAATAGAAGAAATCCTTTAAGAAGGCGGACTTAACAGTCTTAAATTGTAAATCTCTTAACCGAGTGCACACTTAATAGTGTTGCTGAATATCTTAAATGAGAAGACCTAACTAGTCTAAAATGTTACTCCTAATAGGGTAAGATCATCAGAAGTGATCACACTTTTATCCTTAACCAACACCTTCCATTCTACAGATGGTGAAGCTTTGTGGGTTTCATCCCCACCACAGTTTTTACCTTCTAACAGGGGTTTTCTGCATTACCAGTTCTTGTGTCATGTGTACTTACATTTCATAATGTTTCTATGAATTTTTACATGCAATTAAGTTTATGATTTGATATTACTTGTATAAGGTAGAAAAACAATATGGTCGGTATGCAAGAACATATTACTAAAGGTTAATTGATAAAAAGTTTTAAGGGTAATGATTCACCCCTCCCCTCTCAGTACACACCATTCCATTATTCCAACAAGTGTGCCCCCAAGCCATTTGATTGCATTTCTCAAATCAAATTTCCCCTCCTAAACCTCGTGGGGATACAAAGTTGGAGTCCTTAATAAAAATTCACTTACCAATCTTCAAACAATTTTACTCCTTGCATCAACAAGGCTATTGAGGACAACAATAACTTCAGTGAAATAAGGATTTGCTGCGTATTCCCCTTTTATTTCTTCAAACCCAACGATATCATTGGTCATTGAGACGAGTAGGTAGTGTCTTCTACTTAAAGCATCAACCACTACATTAGTTTTATCACTTGAATGTTAACAACAAATGAATAATTATGCCAAGAGACTCATTTGGCATGTTTATGTGATAATTTGGCTTGAGAGTTGATGTATTTTATTTCTTAATTGTCTATCAACAAGATGAATTATGTGTGCAACAAATAATGTAAATACCATTTTAATGTTTGGACAATAAGATATAGTTCTTTATCGTAAGTACCATACCTCTTCTTGTTTCTCACAAAAGCAGGAATTGGCCTTGCCCTCTTGACACAACACACCCCAAATGGCTACTGCAAAAGCATCACAATCATCACACTCAATCGTAATGTTTTTCTCAAAACCTTGGAAGACAAGTATAGTGACTTCAATCACCTTTTTAAGATGTTCAAAACTTATTTTGTCTGCTTGAGTTCAAGAAAAAGACTTCCCCTAAGTGCAATGAGTCAAGGGAGCACTTATTCCACTAATTTTTTAAGAAGCCTCTTATAGAAGTTTACTAACCCATGAAAACTACTTATTTTGTGTAATACATTGAGAGATAAGCCATTCAAATATAGCTATAACCTATGTTACCTCATGTTTTCAGGATGGGGGACGGGGAAACAGGTTTCCGGGATAGATGTTTTTTTCTTGGAGCAGGGGATGACAATGGGAACAATTATATAAAAATAGAGAAATTATTAATTATATAGGAAAACATGGATAAAGCTTGCTTTTATATATTATAGAACCTTAACATATAATGTTTGTGTTAAATAATTCAAATTAAGAGTTCACATGAGAGTGGGGAAGTCAAACAAATTATCAAAACTCAAACATTATTTAAATTAATTTTATGGGACAGTCACGAGACGGGTTTATGAAAGTTTCCAAGTTTCCAGGATGTCCCTATTTTTGGGAAGGGTCAAATTATGTTGGAAACACATTCTCGGGTAACACTGGCTTTAACCTTTTTTGGATCCATGTATACTCCTGCCGAAATTACATTTCCAAGGAAAGCCAACCTGTCTCTACAACACTCACTTTATTCAAGATTTATGAACCACATATTCCTTCTAAGTGTATCAAAAAATAATTTGAAGGAGTCCCAGTTTCAAATGTTCTTCCATGCTCTTTTTGAAAATTAGAATATCATCAAAATTGATTATAATAGACTTTCCAATGCATGATCTAAATACGTGGTTCTTGGTGCACATAAAAGTGGCGGGGCATTAAACATCCCAAAAGGCATCACCAACCATCCATATAACCTATTTTTGATATTGGGTTCCTAGTGCACATTAAAGTTGTGGGGGCATTACACATCCCAACACGAATCACCAAACATTCGTATAACCCAACTTTGATATTGAACGCGGTCTTCTATTTGTCCTCTCCTTGGATTCAAATTTAATGGTAGCTACTTCTCAAATCAACCTTGGAAAAAATCTTAGCCCCTGCCAAACAATCTAACTTGTCATCCATTCTAGGAAAGGGGTACTAATACTTTATTGTAATTTTATTGATGTCTCTAAAATCTACACACATTTTCAATTTGTCCCCCTTTCAGGTGAAAGTAAAGTTGGTGTGGTAGAAGGGCTCATTCTCTCTGCAATAAACCCCTTTTCTAACAATTTACAACTCCAATTTCTCATTTATTCATTTTGTATAAGAGATAATTGATATGCAACTTGGTTAGGAATCTCAGATCCTGGTACTAAGTCAATATGGTGTGTAATACCTTGTAAAGGAGGTAAACCAACTAACAACTATTGTAGTTATATAGAAATATTCTTTCAAAAAATTTTGCATCTTTGGAGGATGTTGGATCATACTAGGCTCCCTTGCTTCTTTCTGGCATAACAAACAATAAATTGATCCCTTGATTTTATTACAAGATTTCTCATAGTTGGTTGAAATAAGAGACAATGTTGACATTTCAAATGTGTAATAAGTAAACTCTACTAACATGATTTAAAATAAAATAAAATATTTTATTAACAGATAGGGAAACTAAAAAACAACTAACTTCATTTTCCTAAGAGCATTGAAAGAATTATAGTTAACATTTCAATATAGTTTCCAACTGCTTTTCACATGAAGCGGAAATTAAATTTCTCAAATACTTTTTAGGAAATAAAATATTTTAAGAAAATAAATTATTGAAATAAATATTGCTTTAATAGAAATAAACTAACAAAATCAGAATTTGAATATGCTAATCTTTTCAATTGTTCCTTGGTAATTTGTCCATCATGGGTGAAAGAGTATCATCAACGATTTTTACCGTCCAACCATGGATCTTTCGATCGTGACTAACTGTCACTTGCACAACCTTTCACAGGAAGTAGCCCAACCCTTCCTAGGAGTACATGAGTATGGTATCCATTTTCTTTCCATCCAAGACAGTGTAGAACCCACAATCGTCTTAGCCATTCATCCTAAAGACATCCTTGTCTACTAGGTGTTAGGATTAAGTAATACTGAGAGGGGGGTGGGGTGAATCAGTATTAAAATAATTTAGACTTAAACTTAGAAAATTCCAACTTAACCAGATAATTGCTGAAATGAAAAGAACATAAACATAAAACACACAACTCATAATACCATGAATTTGTTTTCGAGGAAACCCTGGCCAAGGGAAAAACCTGGTGGGGATGGTACCCACAAAATTACAAATATGTACTAAAAGTATTATGTCCTTGTTAGGAGACCTAGCCCTGTTAGGAGCTGATTATTACGTTAGCATGTTTCCTTGTTAGAGGAATACAAAAACCCTATTAAAGGTATATTGAGATCACTGCTCATACAATATGAAATATAATTATGTTACAATGATTTCTCAATAGTGAAAAATAAAAGCATATTCTATGCTTAGGTATTTCCACTTGTATCTCGCATCACCATCTGTCTGATTCTGAAATCAAAATGCATTCAACTGTTTGCATCCATTCATTTAATCACATCCATACTTCGATTCACAAAAAAAATCTTCCTATATATACATCATTATATGTCCAGTCAGCTTCCAATGCATCACAAAATAGAGTTAACACTTATACAAAAGGTAAATACCAAGTTGGCGATCATACACTAACAAAACATAAGTAATCCTCAATCTAAATCCAGCATAGCACGTTTGGACTCTGCATTATAATCCCTTAATCATCGCAACCTTTCATCTGTCTTGTATCACTGTTACTCTGTCTTCACATGTCTTCAACATACTGTAACTTACTGTGATCAACGCCAAAATGTAAGCGAGTTTAACTAAAGGTCATATACATCCGAAAATAACTTCTCCTAATCTCTCATGTCTTTATTCATCATATACTGTGTTAGCTGACCAAAACTATACTGTTATACTCTGTAATTCTACTTTCTAGACTTAGTCATTTTGCAAGCTATAATTCCAAAACCGTGTTTGACACCAAGCGACCATCCATACCAGACGTGTTTCCATAAATGGCAATTCTAAAGTGTTCCAGAACATTCTTGAATGAACCACTTGCCAACAATCTCTCCCTTTGGCATTGATGACAACACTTAGAGAAAAATGACTAAGTGTCAATACCAAAAAGAATATACATTGTACTTCTATAACTCCTTTACATATTACTCTATCTTTTATCTATACATTTTTCATATCTTCTCTTCTCCCCCTTTGACACCAATGGAAAATGTATACAAAAATGTGGAATAAAAAAATTGCTTACCAAAAAGTTTATACCATCTTTAGTACATCCTGGAATGAGATTTCCAAGATCTTCACTTCCTCTGACCAAGTATTTACTAGTATCTGAATCACATGAATCAGTCCATTTAGTGCAAAAGAGGATGTCTCTGTTGCCTTTATCTCGGTAGGCATAAATCTAGTGAGGGCCTGCTCTGTTTTCTCCATGTCTTAAAGGTAGATCTCAAGAATTGATAACTTAGGAGTAATTAAACTTTTCAACATACCAAATCTTCCCACAACTCTCCCTTTATCTATATCCAAAACACTCAATTTATCCAATATCCTAGACACTTCTCTGTCTAATTCCAATATGGTATGTGAGGAGGTCTCACAACTATTCATCGACTTGTCTAGAGTTTGTCTGTTATTTTTTATTACATCCTCAATGTTCTTAATGTGTCTGATAGGATTTATACAATAACTATATAAATTTCTGCCATGCGACACACACCTCTTTGCTTCAGATATGGTTTTGCTTAGTATGCCTAAGTCCCAATAAATAGACTTGCATACTTCCTCCAACTTCTTCGCAAGGTCCTTCTTCTCTTTCTTTGTGCTTAGATCTCTCCTTCGCTTTTGTAAATGCGATGAAGGATAACTTCATCAACTCACCCTCATCCATACTCTCAAAATTAGTGTTCAGAGTTCTATCTCCACTTTCCAACAATAAAGATGAAGAAACATATGCATTATTTTCTTTTTTCTCTTCAATTTTATCTACTGCTTCCTTCACTATTTCAGCTTCGCTCACTTTCTGATATTCTTTCTCTATCACTATTAGATCAATGCTTCTTCCACCAATGTTACTATTCTTCTCAAAAGGATTACTAACATCCTGTGAAGTGTCCAAAGACACATGCACACCATAAACAAAGAAATCTGGTTGCTTCATAGTACTGACAAAATGGCTATTGTCTTCATCCTTTGATGTACCAAGGTTTACATAAGCTATTATTGATGACTCACCTTTTAGAATTTTAGGCTTAGTAGCCTTGGGAGGTGAGGACTTCTCAGGTTCAGTTCCCATCAAAACCTTATCAACTGCCTTCTGTGTTTCCTCAATAACTTCTTCATATTTCTCCCCATTATATTCACCAATCTTGACTTGGTTCACAACAAAGGTTTCAAAGCATTTAACATCTATTCCATTTCTTTGATTGAAAAAATAGGTAACATATCTTCAACTACTTGTACTTTGATTGCTTTATCTTCTATCTACGCTAACTCTTTCCTTATTTCTAATTTCTCATAAAGTTCTTCTGGTATACTGCCTTCTACTTCTAACAAGTTCTTCTTGAAAGCAAGTAAATGGTTTATTACCATGTCTTTAATCAAAAGTTTATCAGATGCATCATACCTCTCATAGTATTTGATCAAGGTGTTAATCTTGCACTGCTCAATTATCCTCTTCGCTAGTATTTTTATGTCAGGATTCTAGAGTTGTTTCATGTCTGGGCTTTTTTTTTCAACTTTCTTCTCTTCTCCCTTCTTCTTTTCAACTTCTGTCCTCTGTCTCTTAGGTAGAGAGTCCTGTTTGGTGGATCTTGTGTTCCTTCTAGGAAATTCCTTTGGTTTTTCTTCTTGCGATGTTCTCTTAGGTGGTGTAGGTGTAGTCTCAGGTATATTAATCACAGTAGGGGGTGTATTGATAACCTTCTCAACTTCTGGAGGTGGAAGGGCTGCAGGAGCACTACTCGCCAATCTAGTAGCACTTTATTTCATCTTCTTTCTTACCTTTTTCATCTCCTCCTTTGTTATACCAGCCTTGATTGCTAGATCATCTACCACATTTTCTAGTTTTCTATTTCTTCTAGCTTGAGTCTGCTCTTCCCTTATCTTCACAGACTTCTCTTCATAGGTACCCCATCTTTCTTCGGATGGATCAATTTTTGAGGATAGAATATGTTCTACTTGCATGTTCAAGACCTCAGAACTTACTTCATATCCCAGAGGATAACACCACTTCATCTTGGATTGTACTTCCTCAAAGAAAACACAATTAGTTTCAACCATGAAATAGATTGTATCCTTGTTATTTTTCTACCAATGCCCCAGGGATCCTCATTCTTTCCTTCATCTGTCTCTGCAAGATTTTGATCATCCCAAATAAATCACCATCAACCCATGTACTGTTCTGTCTTCTATAGCTCTGTGTGATCTGAATTCTAGTGGGTTCATTGTCCTTCCAATCTCTAGGGTGCATACCAGGAAAACTATGCACAATATGAATATGCATGTGTATCAGTAGAGACCCAAACCTGAATGCCTTTGACTTATCCTTCTTTATTTTCCTCACATTCTCCAAAATTTTTTGTGCAAGTACTTCACAAAGGTTATACTTAACATTTTTTTTCACCATTCTATATGCCATCTTGATCACTCCTGGTGATACTAAATTAGGTCGGCTATTGTAATGTAGTTTATATCTAAGAATCATTGAAATGAATCTAACATCTTGCTAAAAAATGTCGTTAATGGTCATCATTCTCTTATCTCATCGTGAATGCATTAGGGTTTCCACCCATTTCTTTGTGTTCTCTGCGACAGGGATAACACCAGAGTTATCCAAACCTATTATAATATGAATTAAGTCACTGCAAATCTTCACTGGCTGATCTCCAAGCCAAATGAAATGGTCGTGAACTTTTCTCAGAATGATCTTAATCCATTCCTCTTCGTCGAATTCATAGAGTTCAATTATTCGCATTATAGTAAGGTTCTCAAGATGTATGAACTTGGCTTTCGTCTTTCCATCTGCTCCAATCATGTCCATCTATTTATAGATCTCAAAGTCTGCCAAAGACTCATACTTACATTGAATGTAAGCCCTAATTTCTTCGACATGTAGAATGTCATAGGGTGTTTGTGAAAAATGCACCTTCATGACCATCTTTAGTTGATTTGAACTTGTGTTTCTTGAATTTATACCTAGGCCTTTCAATGACATAAAAAATCAACAAAATATCCATAGACAAAGCTTTGCAAATGATCTAAATACCTTTTATCTGCCGATTCTGTGAATTTATGCTTCGATCAAATGCTCAACAAATTTGCTTATTTTCTTCTCTCAGCTCAAATCCATGTTCTCCTTAGGCTATGTTCTTTGAATGATGTTCATAAAATTTATTTCAATTGACCTTATACTTCGCTCTATAAAGAAATGACATAGTTCCCAATAAACTCATCTATGCGCACAATCTAGTCAAATAACAATCTGGTGATCATAAGATATAGATTTGTAAGGCTATGCAATCACAGATATAATTTCCATAATATCTCCACATGCTCTCTTTGAGCTCGCAAGAGCTTATTCCTCACAATCAGGGGCTGGATGGATTTCTGATGTTTCCTTCCAATGCTCCCCCTAAGGCCATGCTTGGCCATCTAGGTTGATCTGGAAATGTTTGCATTAGGCAAAGACTCAATAGCATCTACTAACTCTCCTTGAACCATTTCTTCATTTGATTCCTTTACTTTCCATACCTTGCCACTGTTTACATCTTTCGCTTTTCTGAAGTGACTGTTAAATTATTCTACAATACTCTTAACATCACCAGTACTCTTCTTTGTATCTATAGGTGGAGGACCACTTCTATTCTTTGGTCTATTGTATCTACAAAAATTCCCTATGTGTCCTAGATTATGACATTTGTAGCATGTAGAAGGTGGTCTATTCTGATTAACATGCAACTTACAATACTTGGCAATGTGCCCAAAGTTTTTTCACTTGTAACATGTGATCTTAGCTGTTGTTCCTTCCCTATTGTAATCTTTCTTGATTCTTGATTGATCAGGTTTCCTGCATTCTACCTTCTTGTGTCCAAATGCATTACAATTAAAACAATATCCTGAAAAGGGTTTGTAAGGAGCTTTACCTCTGCAGTCTCTCTTCATGTGTCCAATCTTGTTGCATCCAAAACATCTACCTCTAAAAGGTTTGATTTGATCTTTAGGTTCTTCAAGAGTAGGTCTTTCTCCATCATTTTTACTTTTGATTTTTCTTCCCGAGTCTTTGAATATTTAGCTTCATTGAAGCCAACTCCAGTCATGTCTCCTTTAGGTTTCTGTCTATCTCTCTGCTCATTAATATTATCATTGATTGAATGAATTTTTTCAATATGTTTCTTTGCCTCAACAATTTATCCTATTATGATCTGATTACATTTCTTTAATTCCAGATACTTGTTCTTATAGTGATCAAGTTTAGTCTTCATTTGTCCCATATGAATATTTTAATCTTATAAGGTTTCTTCAATTTTGTTTCTATCATCCTTTACCTGTTTAATCTCTTTATCCATCTGAAGGGAAGTAGTTTCATGATCAAGATTCAAAGTATCTTTATCTTGTTCATGCTATTTTATTTAATATGAAGTATCATTGTTTGAATCCTCTTTTACCTTATCCATAAGATCTTGTTTCTGACTCCTGGATAGTTCAAGTTCCTCCTTCAATTTCTTGATGAAAACCTCAGCTCTTTTCAATTTGAATCTCAAGTCACCATTCTCTTCTTTAGTCTTATCAAGGTCTTCAAGTGCTGCCTCAAAATTTTCTTCCAAACTTTTAGAATCCATCTTGATCTCCCTTAAGCTGTTAAGCTTTCTCTCCAAGGGCCAAATGCTCTGATACCAATTGTTAGGATTAAGTAATACTGAGGGGGGGGGGGGTGAATCAATTTTACATCACTTTAAATTCCAACTTAACAAGATAATTTCTTAAATGAAAAGAACATTAACATAAAACACACAACTCATAACACCATGAATTTCTTGTCGAGGAAACCATGGCCAAGGGAAAAATCCGGTGGGGATGGTACCCACAAATATATGCTAAAATTATTATGTCCCTGTTAGAAGACCTAGCCCTGTTAGGAGCTGAATATTACATTAGCACTTTTCCTTGTTAGAGGAATACAAAAACCCTGTTAAAGGTATACTGAGCTCACTGCTCATGTAATTAAAAATATGATTATGTTACAATGACTTCTCAATAGTGAACAATACAAGCATCTGCTATGCTTAGGTAGTTCCACTTGTAGCTTGTATCACCATCTGTCTAATTCTGACATCACAATGCATTCATCTATTCACATCCATTCATTCCATCACATTCATAGATCACTTCACAAAAAGCTCTTCCTACATATACATCATTATATGTCTAGTCGGCTTCCAATGCATCACAAAATAGAGTTAACACTTATACAAAAGCAAAATACCAATGCGGCGATCATACACTAACAAAAAATATGTAATCTTCAATCTGAATCCAACATAGCATGTTTGGACTCCACATTATACTTCCTTAATCATCAGAACCTTTCATCTGTCCTGTATCACTGTTACTCTGTCATCTCATGTCTTCAACATACTGTAACTTAGTGCGATCAAGACCAAAACATAAGCAACCTTAACTTAAGGTCATATACATCCCAAAATATCTTCTCCTAAGATCGCATGTCTTCATTTGTCATATACCATGTTTGCTAAACAAAACTGTACTGCTATACTCTGTAATTCTACTTTCTGGACTTAGTCATTTTGTAATCTATAACTCCAAAATTGTGTTTGACACTAAGTGAGCATCCATACCAAATGTGTTTCCATAAATGAAAACCTTAAAGTGTGTTAGTAATAACTAAGAGGGGGGGGTGGGGGGGGGGTGAATTAGTGGCCTCAAAAATTTATCCTTTTAAACTTCAATCCACCAATTAATACACCTCAGATTATTAAGTCCCTACAAGATGTATGCCTTTGAAATACTTGAAATAAATAACTATTTGCCGGTTTACCTTGTCTGTCCTTCTTCTCCTTGATAACCGATAAGCAATAAAACCTATTTACCGATACTCAGTAAATATGCAGAGTATACCAATCAATCCATAAATGCTTATGTGAAATGTAAAACACTAAAGTAATAAACCATACAGACATAACACAAGGATTTTAACATGGAAACCCTGTTAAGGGAAAAACCACTGGGACCGGTACCCCAAAATTTCACTCTTCTGAAGTGAGCCCTGTTAGGAGCCAACCCTATTAAAGGTTACAAACACACATTTAAGTGCGACCTTGTTAGAGGATTTTTATACACAGGTTGTCACTTAGTATCTGGCATCTATGCTACCATCCTTGAATCAGTCTCTAGACTGTCAATAGGCTTTATGCTAATCTTACTACCATCCTTGAATCAGCCTCATTCTTAAACTGTCAATAGGATTTAGGTAAGACTGATGCTACTACCATGAGTCAACCTTCTGGTAATCTGTTAGGATATACCTCAATTACAAAAGACCGTTAAGTCCTGCTCGGTTAAGAGACTTAATGCTTCAATGGTTAAACTGAAACATAATGATCTATTTCTAATACAACTTTGAATTGCAGATATTCAGATCTATTTACATACAATACCTCTCTGATCAATGTATCAATTCCATTCCTTTATTCTTCATTCGTTCTGCTTTGTGATGCTGTGCTTTACTGTGTGTCGGTGTTTGCAGAATTATTTAGCTCTCACTTAGCTTGATTGATCGGTTTTGCATGAAGTTTAACCTTGATCAGTTTCTCTTCAACATATTCTCTCAGTTCACTCCCCCGTGTATCTGAGTGTATTTAAAATGAATTAATCTTGTCTCTTATATAGATATGATATTCCTTAATTCTTGGTTCTTTATTCTTGATTCTTGGCGTGAAAAACAATCCAACCAAATTGATTTACGACTTTAACTCCTGATTTATCTCGTAGTTATCTTCTTTCCAGCTGTATAAATCATCTTTAAATCACTTACTTAACTGTGGTCAAATAAAACAAATAAAACAACCAGTTAAGTCTGTCCTTAAGCTCTGCTAGCTAGATATTTTGTCATTTTCTGATCTCTCTGTTCTGTTGGTCAATTCTATAGTTCGTCACCGGTGACAACTGCCACTTCTGTCGATATAACTTTAGTTAGCTTCGAGATCTCCATCCGTCGGGCATCATTGGATCTTTCTCGTCGGGCAACACTGTCTTTTGCTTGTCGGGTATCACTGTGACTTTATCTCTGTCTTTACCGATGGTGTGCACTCCACCGTTGTAGTATGTCACTTGGTGAATACTTGACTTTTATGCATTGCTGAAAGCATAACCTCTGTTCTATTGATTCTCTGAAGTCTTTGGCATGACCATACAAATGATATCAAGTTGACATCAATGACAATACAAACCATTAATTGATTTAATGTCTTGCATCATCTTCAACTTAACATTATCAAACATTCAATCAGTTACATGTCATCAATCTCTCCCTTTGGCATTGATGGCAACATACTATATTATCACACTATACTATTTCTAATACAATATGAAACATAATTGTTGAGATTCATCAAATTACCAAATAGTTTGTTTTGATAACTGATAAAAATGTTTGACCGCCGGTAAGCTCTGTATTAGCTTAGATTTGATTCTTGCAGCTTTTTTTTCTTCTTCTGATGTGTTGTATCCTCTGTTGGTGTCAATTTTTTTCTCTTCTTCTTTGATGTCTCTGTCTTGTATTTGCAACTTTTATACAAATACTCTCCCTATGGATATGATCTCTCCCTGTTTGGAGTAATTTGATAATGAATAGTTTCTGATGATAATATGGATACATTCTCTCCCTTTGACAAAAATGCCAAACAAATATTTTTACAAATATCTGACATACTGTCAAGAAATTTCTTCTATCCATAATATATTCCTTGAATATCCCTTATCCATCATCAATATAACAGTTTGCTCTGGTGCTTGGTTATGATATATATACCTTTCTGTATATAGATGTAGCTTTAAAGTTCAGCTTCTACTTGCATCAATCATGAATGATATTATGATAATATATGGCTGATGTAGCCTTCAGTCCTTTTACTGATTGATAGACATGGGTTTGACCCCTAGTCTTTTTATTAGGTACTCAAATATATCCTTGGGCAGTGGCTTGGTGAAGATATCAGTCAATTGTTCTTTTGATTACACATATTCAAGTATCACCTCTTTTTCTTGAACTTGTTCTCTTAAATAATGATACTTGATGGAAATGTGTTTAGTCTTTGCATGCATGACTGGATTCTTGGAAATATTTATTGCACTGGTGTTATGACAATAGATAACTACTGGTTCTATGATCTTCATATGCATACCCTATAACAGCTGTTTGATCCATGCAATATTTGAGCAGTTTATAGCAACATCAACATATTCTTCTTCTACAGTAGACTGAGAGATGCATCTTTGCATCTTGCTAATCCATGTGACTAGTCTGTCACCCATAAAGAATGCTCCTCCAGTTGTGATTTTCTGGTCATCAAGATTTCCAGCCCAGTTAGCGTCGGTAAACACTTTTAATTCAAATTTGCCTTCTCTTCTATACCATAAGCCAAATTCCCTAGTATTCTTCAGATATCTTAGAATTTTTTTTACAGTAGTTATATGTGATTCCTTGGGGTTAGGAGAAAATCTAGCAACAATTCCTACTGCATGTGTAATATCTGGTCTAGTGTGTACAACATACATGAGTTTCCCTATCATTGATTTGTATAGAGTCTGATTTACCTCTGTTGTCTTGTCTTCTTTTGTCAATTTGCATCCAGTAGCCATCGGTGTTCCAACAGGTTTGGAATCTTCCATCTTGAATATTTTCAAAACTTCCTTGATGTATTTTGACTGTGTAATGAAAATACCTTCACTTTGTTGAATGATCTGCAGACCAAGAAAGAACTGGATCTCTCCAAACATAGACATCTCAAATTCTTTGCTCATCTCATCAGCAAATGATTTGCATAGCATATCATTGCCTCCAAATATGTTGTCATCAACAAATATTTTTGCAATCAAAGTGTTAGCATTAGTATCTTCTTTTAAATAAAGATTACTGTTCTCACTAGTCCTCATGAATCCAATACTTATTAGATAGGAATGAAGTCGTTCATACCAAGCTCTAGGAGCTTGTTTCAATCCATACAAGGCTTTGTGAAGTCTACATACCATGTTCCTCTTGTCTGGATCCATAAACCCTTCTGGTTGCTCAATGTATACCTCTTCTTCAAGTATTCCATTTAGGA
>MU228515.1:2156642-2168308 GCA_018584345.1 Thuja plicata | reverse complement strand
GTCTTCTTCTCTCATGCATTCATGGCAATTCATTTAGATTAATTTTGCATTTGCATTTTAGATTAAACTCATATTTTCTTTCATAGATTAATTTTGCATTCATATTTCCTTTCATAGAATAATCATGAATTGTTATCTTATAGATTAATTCCATTATCATATACACAAAATCATGCATTATCATATAGAATCTCTCATTTTATGGTGTACTTGCAGGGGCACAAACTAGGTCAATCTGAGGGCCTCCATCACACACCTTTGCACTCCATGAATAGAGAGCTATGATTCGCCATTTGAGACCTCATTCTTGAGTAATCTTGAATATAATGATTCATAGAAGTGTGACACATTTTTAGCACACAACTTCCACATCAGATAAATAAGTCTTATTCTATTTATAGAATCTTGATTTTTTTTAAAATCCATTTCTTTAGGGACATGAAACATGAATGTAAGTGCTTTAATCAGTGTAAGTGATTTAAAACACATAGACTAGGATACCAAGTTAAAATTTGTAAACCTGATCTTAGAGTTAACATTGTTTTTTGTGAAACTTGATGATATCAATCCATCTTATAAATAGATGATGCAATAATTCATTATACATGTGTGAATATAGAAGAGAGGATGAATGAAGCCTACGAGTACTTCTATGGATCAGATTGAAAATTTCAAGAACCAAAACATTAAAAGGTGAATTTGGTTAGCAAGAACCAAGAATAGAGGCTACCAAGAATCAGAGGTATTACTCAATTACATTAGGTGATAATCTTATTCATGTAAAATTAAATGGATCTGTATCAATAATAGGAGTTTGCATTTACCAGGTCAAATCATAATTTTCTATCATTATAACAAGTGGAGCAAAGTGTAAAAATCCTTTCAAGGAAGGTGGATTTAACAGTCCAACTACAAATCTCTTAAGCGAGTGCATACTCAACAGTGTTGCTAAAGCTCTTAACCAAGTAGAGTTTAACAGGTCTCCACAGATACTCTTAACCAGGTAGATAATCAGAAGTGATCAAATTGTAAACCTTAACCGACCCCTTCCAATCTGCAGATAGTGAATATTTTGTGGGTTCCATCCCCACCGCAATTTTTACTTCCTAACAGGATTTTTCTGCGATATCATATCTTGTGTTATGTGTCAATTACTTTCATGAATGTTTCTATGAATGTTCACATGTACGTTAAAATTATGAATCGATATAACTCACATCAAGGTAATATAGATCAGATGAATGGATATACAATTGATTATACAAAGGTTAATTGATAAAAGGAATACAAAAGTTTTAGAGGTACTGATTCACCCCTCCCCTCTCACTACACACTTCCCATTAATTTCAACAACCATGATGTGACTTAACAAGCCTTGATGCTGATCTTAATGCCATAATAGAACTTTATAAAACCTTGAGGCAAATTAAATGCCATAATGAAACTATGTAAGCCTCTATACAAATATTCAATGCCATGATGTAACTATATGAGCTATGATGCAGAGATTTAATGTCATGTACTAGACCTATGAGATCGTGATGCAAATGAGAATGTCGTGCTACAAATATGGAAGCCAGTATACTGGTGTATATGACGCTATGTTACATAAACATATAAACCATGATGAAGATAAGAAAAATTGAGTTACAGAAATAAGTTTACATGTTGAGACATACGTATTCATGTTTTAAAGATATGATCAAACATTACAATCACTTCACAATGCTAGACATTCATCCTATGTGGAAAATGCTTTCAACTTCCAACATTAAATATGAAAACATCCTTCAAATTCAAGAGAAAACCAAAATGAGTAATACACATGCCTTCTCGATGAATGATCAATGGGAGATCGAGCCACAAGAAATCAAACAACACAAATTTGTATCCAAAACGACATAAAAAGACAAGAAAGTAATGATGCTTAACATCCAAAACCTCCAAACAAAACTCCCTCCCAAAATCACAAGCAAGAACCAAGAAGAATTAACTCTCATCACTGATCACCAAGCTCTTAGCTTGGTGGTGGAAAAAGTAACTCCCCTCTTGCCACCCTTGGCAAGGGTTTCCCCCCAAAATCAATAGAATGCAAGGAACAACATCCGATTACTATGTGATTGGATTAATTCAAGAGAATGCAAGGTGTGATAATTTAAATGATAATAATATGTATATATATACATATATATATATATATATATATATATATATATATATATATGTATATATGTATGTATGTATATATGTATATATATATGTATATATGTATATATATACATATATATATGTATATATATATATACATATATACATATATATATATACATACATACATACATACATATATATATATATATAAAATCAAATAGATAATAAATGCAAGGATAGTTATTTAATGATTACCAAGGTCATTAAAACCGATAAGGAAACCCAACACCTAAGACAACTAAACCTCATATAAACTCAACTACCACAAGCCCTTCCTAAGGAACTGACAATGGTCAAGGTTCTGGCTTGGATGCCATTCTTGACTTTTATCATTTGCTCATGCACTCCTACACCGATGATACTCTTTCACCGCTCATGTGACGATTCTCCTCCTGCATCCACTGACATGGGAGGATTATATATCCATGCCATAGTAATAAGCTCATGATAAAAAAATTACATAAATATGAATCAACAATTTTAGTTTCTTATTTACCATATAAGAGAATTCAATTTCTTGTGTAATAGAATATACACAAGGAATCCACATGACCAAAATTAATAGAATTTACATATCTATTCTCATTAGAAAATCCACATAACCAAATTTAATTGTAATTCATTAAACTACCATAGTCATATTTCATAGGAATTAGTTATCATGGTTGTAAAAGAATATGGTCACGAGGAAGGGATGTAACAAAACACATCATCTTTCCATGGTTTTAAACTTTAAGAGCGTTTTCTTCGATTGTGCTGAATCTCATAAGTATTCTTCTAACCTCGATGGATTAGTTCTTTCTCATATTGCCAAGGATTTCCTAACAACAAATAACATGCATCCATCAACACTACATCACAAAGCATTTCATCCATATAAGGGCCAAGTTTGAATCTTACTAGACAAGACTTATCCACAAGCACACGATGATCTTTCTTTAACTAAGAAATCTTGTAGGAGTTAGATTTTGGAACAAAACAAGTTGTAATTTGTCAACCATTATTTGTACTCACCAAAACATTGATAGATCCACCATCAATAGATCACCTTGTCCTTACATTTTCATATCATTTGAAAGACACTTTTCCTCTTCCAATAAGCTTGAAGATGTTTCCTATCTCCAAATATTAAGGTTCTTCTAAACATTAGGTTCTTTTTGGACTCAAATTTAGCTTATTTTGACCAAAGTTTTTCTTGTTGAGCTACCATCACCCTTTTACAGTTCTAAGGTCAATTTATAGCTTTGTGGGTTTAATCACAAATAAAACATGTTAATGGGTTGATGGTGGTATCCTCTAGCCCTAAAGATTCCCCTTCCTTGAAAATATGGCTCCACACTTTCATCTGGGTTTTATTCTTTAGCAGGCTTGAAGGAACTTCCTCTGTGATGTAGAGTGGACAACGGAAGTGGTGGAAGGATGACAACAAATGATCAAGTTTGAGAGGCTTGGACACTACAATCCTACTAGCCCCTAAGGTACACAAATAGCCCAAACAAACCCAAATGACTCCAATACCTTCACAAAGGACAAGGTGAATTCTAAGGGCATAAACAAGTCAGATTCAACAAGAATAAATCACTTTTGAGGTTCTTCACAACACCGAAAAGCCCAAACTTCCAAACTTTCCTCAAGGCCTAATTGATTTCCATGTAGGTCAACAGAGACAGTAAATAGAATTTTCCTCTCAAATTTCCCAAAACACTTTTCAAAAAAATTCCATATTCAAATACCCTTTTCAGATTTCTTCAACATACTCCAACCTAGAACTAGGTTGTTTTGGACCAAACAGACCAACCACCCACTGTACCTCTGGTTAAGGCTAAAAAATGGTCCAATTTACAAAGCAATTACTAACCAGTCTTATCACAAAGACCTCAAACTTTCAAAAATGACTCATTATGGTAAAAAACTAAGGAAAATCCACTTGGTTTCATTCCAAGACTTCAACAGACATCCAATCCCCAATTAGGTTCTCTCTAGGACCTCCAAATCAAGGGTTTGTTCAAAAACACCTCTCCAAGGAATTCCAAGTTAGTCTAATGATTTATTAACCTTTAGACCACCCACCTACAACCCTCAAAGTCAGAAAAAAACCCTCTCCTTAAGGTAGTTTAGTGGCTGCTATAGCCATGGCACCATTTCCTCATTAATTCTCTTGTAGTAAACACTTCCCCTGTGGCTTACCCTACAAATATAGACCATCCCTACATTTTAAGGTGTTATTAAAATAGCATAAACTTACTTGATTCATGCCCCAACCATAGTGTTCTCATCATGGGGACGAATCAAGGTTCCATTAATGAAACCCTTACCCAAACAAGGAATGTCACGTTACAATCAACCTTGAGGGCTTGAAATCAATTCAAAACTACTTGGAAAGGATTCAAGAAAAAATTATTAACATTCAAAAATAAATATCCAATGCTAGAATTCAAAGATCCATTTAATATCGATCACAAAATACAAGAAATTCACTATTTTATTGCTTCAAACAGATACAATCCAGAATTCATCCAACACTAGTCCATGCCAGATCTTCCTCCCTTTACAAAAGAGATCCAAACAAGTTTTAACTACCACCCCCAAACTTCCCAAACCGATCCCAATCAGTTGGGTGGATTAAAATCTCCTAAACAAATCTAAAACTCAATTTCCCACCAAATCCTCAACTAGCTGTTGGGATTTGAATTTGAATTTTGTAACTTTAAAATTATTGCTTTTTACTTGCCCAAACCAATCCAAATTGGTGGATCTTTCATGAAAGGATCAAATTAGCTTAATCAAATCCTAATCTACCCTTTTTGACCCTTAGAGCTCATCATGCCTTATTTTACAATATTTTGTTCCTAAGGTCCTTACCAGGACCTTTAGGAGACTTACAAATTTGATCAAATTGATCATTACAAATATTCATTAATGGTTTCAATATATCCCAATTGACAAGTGGGATTGTCCTCTGGATTTCTTTCATACTCTCTTTGTCCATGCACCTAGGGTTCTTCATTGATGCTCCTACATCACTTTGCCTCTATTTTGGTAGTTATCACTTCTCTTACTCATAAATTTAACCTTTTGATTTAGCTTATCCTCTTCCCTTAATGAATAATCATAAACTTCATCCATCATAGGTATTTTTAGCAATGTGAGATCATCCCAAATTTTTATTGATTTTATATAGCGTCAGGAATTAGCTTTCTCCTAAAGGATAATCACTTGTCGAAGAAATGCGAAGGGTCTTGCATTTGGAAATTGAAAAGACTTGCATGGAGATGTGAAGAGACATCCATGTGAAATGAAGAGACTTGTGCTTGGAATGTAATGAGTCTTCAATTTCAAAGATAAATAATCAAGTCTTCTATATATTTATGTGTCTTGTGCATTGATTGGGTGTTAGACACATTATATTGCTGGTTTTGTGTGTAGTAGATGGATTTCTAGGTCAGTTTGAAGCATTGTACACAAATCTCTATTATTTTATCAATAAAGCATCATTTCTTGTGTGTCTGAGTTTTTCCTGTCAAATTGGATGGTTTTCCAAGGGTAAATCTTTGTGTCTATTTATTCTTGTGTTTTGTTTAAGATATATACTCTATGGTTTTGCTATTTTGGTTCGATAACTTAACATGGTATCAAAGCGGGTCTAAGGAAATGATCTGAACCAGAATAGAAGAATTGGATTCTAGAAGAATTGTAATGTATAATGGGAGTCAAATATGTTGTTCAAAATGAGGGATTCATATGAGAACATGTAGCTGAAGAGCCTTGGAGGGTGGAATATCCGATGGAGCTTCTTTAATAGACAAGGAGGATGTTGTCATGTTCATCTATTCTTACATATTTTTCATTCATGTCTACGAGGATAACAGATGTAGTGGTGTTCAAATTTTTAATTCTCTATTACTGTGTGATGGCGAAAGATCTATTGGTGGATTGTGAGGAAATTTAGGCAATAAAGAGATAAGTATTCAAATATTGATCATGAATTTTATGTAGTTAATTCATGCTATAATATTGAGAGTAGTTAATCATGTATGCTTTTAGCATTGGCCTGTATATTTTCTCTTTATGAATGGTTTGATTTTGTGAACTATTGCTAATGTCTCTAAAAATTCTTCTAGGACAGATTGAGAAGCAATGAGACGATGAGAGATTATATGCAAAGTCATGCAGGATATAAAAATGAACATGGGAATGCTACTTGCAACCATGGGACTGAATTGATGGCACATAACTTTGTTAAAGAGAAAGAACCTATTCAGATTGTCATTGCAATTGGATTCTTCGAAGAGGAAGAAATGAAATTCAGAGGGAGACTATTCAACTGTAGAAATCAGATTTAGAGGGAGCTTGAGTGGCATATGTAGAATGCCAAGTCCTTTGCAGAGGATCAACAAGCTTGTGTAGCAGTGTGACTGCAAAAGCTCATTGTTGGACAAACATTGGAGCCGATTTCCTAGTATTGTGATAATAAAACCCATGAGAATGCTGCCCCTATTGAGAGAGAGTCTCAGTTGAGAGGGAGTCTCAACATTCAGATGATATTTTATATGTTTTAATTATTTCTTCATTGAGAGGGAGAAGTTTGAGGTTCAATCCCTTGTTAATGAGTTCATCTCTAAGAGGGAGAAGTTTGAGGTGCAGTCTCTTGTTAATAAGTTCTTCTCCGCAAGGGAGAAGTTTGAGGTGCGATCCATTGTTAATGAATTCTTATTTGCTAAATAAGTTTGAGGTAAAACCCCTTGTTCCTCCTTCTGGGAGTAGCTATGGTTGATGTCATGTGAGAGACTCCACGACTTAACTCTTGTGTTGTTCACCCTCTGGGAGTAGCCATGGTGAACGTCATGTTGAGATGATGATATCACATTGAGAGAATTCATGATTAAGTTTTTGGTTTTCTCAAAATTGGTGTAGCCATTGTGAGGGTCATGTTGAGAGAAACTATGACATGAGACTATGGAAAGATACCTCCCTAGCTAAGAGGGAGTGTTGATGTTATATAGTGTCGAGAGTTATCTTTCTCCTGAAGGAGAATCACTTTTCCAAGAAATGCGAAGGGTCTTGCATTTGGAAATTGAAAAGACTTTCATGGAGATGTGAAGAGACATCCATTTGAAATGAAGAGACTTGTGCTTGGAATGTAAAGAGTCTTCAATTTCTTAGATGAAGAGTCAATTCTTATATATATTTCTTTGTCTTGTGCATTGGTTGGGTGTTAGACACATTATTTTGCTGGTTTTGTGTGTAGTAGATGGATTGCTAGTTCAATTTGAAGCATTGTCCACAGATCTCTATTATTTTATCAATAAAGAATCATTTCTTGTTTGACTAAGTTTTTCCCCTCAAGTTGGAGGGTTTTCCAAGGGTAAATATTAATGTCTATTTGTTTTTGTGTTTTGTTTAAGATATCTACTCAACGGTTTTTCTATTTTGGTTAAAATTTTTTACAAGTTTAAACTTTAGCCCATTCACATATCAAGTAGCAACTTGTACTTACCTCTCTTATATATTTGTTTTAGTTTGAATCTCATGAACTATTTAGTATAACCATTTTATCCTTTATTTTCAAAATTTGAAATTCTTTAATTTTTTTCTTGTTGGTAATCATAGGGAAAAAATTGAGCTCTCAAATTTTTTTAGCATCTTAGGTCAAAGCCTAATCTTATCATTTCATTGCCTTCTCAAAATTTGCATGTTCTCCCACCGTAAGGGTGCATGTGTATTCAACTTGGATGTGACACTTTTCACTCTTTTCAGACCGTCCTCATCAATATCCTCCAATTCAAAGTACTCCATTTAACACATTATACATCATTCATCAATCAACCAACCATTTTTCCACATTACACACATTATTTTTATATATTAAATTTTGGTGAACCCGCGATAGACAACTCTTTCTTTTTCATGTTAGATTTACATTTAATGTTAGATCTTGCATGCATATTAGATTATCCTTCTTTTATGTTGTTGCATTTAAATTTTCTTTGTTTAGTTCATTTACATTACATTGGTGTATGAGATTTACTACCTCTAGTCCTACCTATAATATCCCAATTAGAAGAAGTCGCAGAATTATGGGTTCCTTTGATCCTGAGTCTTCCTCTCCTTTCCTTAGGATCCCAGATGATAATTTGATCACTCATGAATCCAATCCTTCTACGGAGCATAAATCTTCTCACTCATCTCATGATGAGGATGATGCTTTAAGAGTTCCTCCTGAACAAGTCCAAAAACTGTCAACTGAACTTGATAAAATGGGAAATTGGCTTATTCAAGAAAACCATAATCAAAATTCTATTCAATCTATAGAGGCTCTTAATAAAGTCCTTCGTGATAGTGATCAAGGTGTTAATATCTTGCGTGGTATTACTCATCTTGTGTATTTAAATGTTAAACCTTTATCTCAAGAAGCTCAAGTTTTAGGATTTACTCCTCCTGTCACTAGTGTGGAACCTTCTTCTGTTCCTTTACCTAGAAATCCTACTTACACTCCTCCTTTAGTGACTATATCTCTTACATTTTCTAATCCTCTAGCTTCAAATCTTCCACTTCCATTTCTTCCTTTGAGTGTTCCACCAGTGTCTCTACCTACCTCACAACCTTTTTACCATAGTGTTCCTTTTACCTATTCCAATCCTCTTCCAGCTGTAGTTCCAAGTGTTCCACCAGTTGTATCTTCTATTCCCACTGCTTCCTACACTTTTCCTAGTGTTCCTAATGTTTCTATGCCTCCTATTTATTCTAATGATTCCACCATCATTAGTCTGGCTCAAACTATGTCCTCTTTACAACAACAACTTGCATCCTTAACTCAATCCAAGTTTAGTATTCCTACATGTGATATGGGTAGTCCTTTATCCCTAGACATTATTAGTTCTCCTATCCTTCAACAAGCCGATATGCCTCATCTTGAGAATTACAATGGTAAGGGAGATCTTGTCACTCATGTTAAAACATTTCAAATCCTTTGTAGCGACTATGCTCATGACCATAGGATTTTATCCAAGTTGTTTGCTAGAACCTTTCGTGATAAGGCCTTGCAAAGGTATTGTTCCTTGCCTCCTTATTATATTGATTCTTTTCCAAAACTTGCTAATACCTTTATCTAACAGTTCCAAAATAACATTGGTCTGCAAGTGTCCTTAACTGATTTGATGCATTGTAAACAAAATACTAAAGAAAAATTGACTGAATTTATTGGTAAATTTAAGCATTTGTATGCTCAGATTTCTTATTTTGTTCTTGATATTGATATTCAACATATGTTTATTTCAACTTTGCAAAAGGATATTAGAGATAAGATACTTCTTACCGAATTTACCTCTTTTCAACAAATTTGTGCAGCGCTTCATCATTATCATTTACAAGTGAGTCAATTTGAGAGAAACACTCCAATGGATCCTATTCTAGTTGATAAGAGTGATGTTGCTCCTAATCCCAACAAGTTTCAGAAACCTAAAAACTATGTCAAAATCAATAAACGAGAAAATGCAGTTGCTGATCAAGTTGTTGTTGCATCCAACAATGCCACTTCTGCATCCACTGCTTTTCATTTAAATCGTACGTTTACTGCTCTTTATGAATCTTTACATTCTATTATGAGAAATTTTTTTCCTTCTAATATGATTACTTTGTCTCCTATTCAACCTCTTATTCCTACTATGATGGTGTTGGTAAACAGATTGTTCTTTTTGATTTAACTCTAGAATACCCAAATATTTAAGAACAATTGAATACAACCGTTGGGAAATTGTGACTAACTAATTTCCATCTGAATTTAAAGGTACAACTCCCTTAAGTAAATGATCTTCAATGAATATTGATCCTTCCTATTCTAACAGGGGTGTGTTCTTGACCCGAGAATAGAAGAGGTAATCAAGCTAAACCTAGACAGGAAATAGCTCAGGCAGGATGAATTCAATTCTAAATTTAGTCAATTTCAAGACTTCATCAATCATATGAATTCTTAAAACTGGTAATGCAATAACCGATAATGAAATGCAAATGCAAGACTTAAATATTTAATGATAAAGTGATAATGAATCAATCTATCTCACAGGGACATCTCCTAGACTTAGAATAACACCAGATTTTCCCCTAATTAACTGTATCAAATCATAATACAAAATTCTGGTTCAACCACAAATTGTGAATCTAATTCCAAAGAAACATTCAAATTTAATAGATAGATAAATGCAATGCAGTGGAGCAGTTAAAGAAATGACATTCAGACATGCAAATTTGACTCAGCAAAATGCTATCTTTCACACCAGAATTTAGCCGACCTTTGTATTGATTTTGGAAATAATACATATAAGGTTCTAGAGTTGGACCATTACAAAAAGGGGTAACCAAAATGGTTCAATTTCCCTAACTAGAAATGATAAACAAAATTTTATCCATTACAATACTATAAAAATTTAGCACAAGGGGGAATCTATCTAAGCTTTGGTTTACTTCCCCTTGTCTAATTTAGCCCTATAGGTAGTGATAGCTGTAATGAATGAGATGAGGTCTTCATGCCTATTGATATGGACATTAGTATATTTGATGAGCCATCTAAAATTTTCTTTGGCCAGGCTCTTGATTGCATCCGTCTGATCCTTCATCTCTTCCATGGCTTTAAAGATGTATCCGCTCAACTGTTGAAGTTCTGGAACCTTGTCCAAATGGGTGGAAGACTATTCTACCAGCTTATGCACATAATTAGAAAATAATTTCTGCATACTAGCAAATCCGATCATTTCTTTGCTTTGACCGATTGTCTATGATTCCGTGTGCAAACCTTGAAGGAGTTAAAAATATTTGTTCTTCTCTTCCTTGATCTTGACATCTGTTTGCTGCAACCCTATTTCAGCTTGGATGATCATCTCGATCTTAAATTCCAAGCTTTGAAGCCACTCGATCAAAGGTTCGTCTCCTTTGTGTAATATCTTGGCCTTTAGTGCCTCCTTGGTCTTCATTTTAACCACCACGTGAAGCATCACTATGCATTCTTGACATCTCACTCTTTCTGACGTGAGAGTCTTCAGATTCTTGTCAATATTATTCCTCTCTATTTTCAGCCTTAAGAGAGCATTACCCAGTTGCTCAACAACTACCAGTCCCTTAGATTCGAGCCTCTTAATCCACCTCTTTCCAATCTGCCCGAAGTGTCTGTCCTCTTGCAACTTGGCTATGATGGCTTGGTTCTCTACAAGACTGGGATGAAAAGTGGTCTGGGTACTGGGAACACTTGTTATTTGTTAGAATTAATCTTTCCTTGGTTGAAAATATGTAATTAAAATGATAAACCAAGGTATCCTTATTTGTATTTGTCCTCTATTCCAAGTAGGAGGACATGCCACTATTTTGTAATTCCTTTAATAAGGAAAATAGATATTCCTCCTTAAGAGGAATCACACATTTGTCACACACACAATATGAATGTGGCATCCATAGGAGAAGGGAGT
>MU228515.1:2121605-2139244 GCA_018584345.1 Thuja plicata | reverse complement strand
TACTCTTATGCCTTTAGATTCAAAGAAGGAAGAAATAAGTGAGATGATGAAGAAATATGAAAAGTAGTTCTCACCAAAAATGAGAGCATATGAATTTCTCAAAGGGAAGCTAATTGATCTTGATCAATACAACATTAAAAGGTGGTGCAAGATACTTAACCAGCCCATTAAGGAAGCTAGCCCAGAGAAGGAAAACATCATCATCAAGGATATACAAGATGACTCATCTGTGGAATTGGATAAAGAAGAGAGTGATCCAGCAGACCCCAAACATATTGAATTTATAGATGAAGTTTGCCTCGACACTACTCTTGACAAAACATAGAATGAGGAAAGCCAAATTCCACCAAGTCCAATACATATTGACTTGAGTAATGAAGAAGAGGTTACCAAAGTAGATTTGACAATAAAAGGTAACATAACTGACGATATCAATGATGAATCATGGTTGGATAACATTATCAATGACACTATAGGAAAAGACCCTGCAGAAGAAGTGAAAAAAGATGAAGATATCAATGCTGCACAGGGAAATACCGATGGACAAGATACAACTATTGACACTGCAGAGGTCAATACACCGACCAACATGAAAATTTTAATACAAGCTATTGACATTGAATCAATTTAGGAGAAATCATCTAAGAAAGATGATGATATACCCAAGGACATGGGTAATGAACAAAATAAAAATGCATCAGACACTCCAAAAGATATAGATACATAGATGAAGGATGCGACCGACACTCAACAAGAGGTGTCTATTGAAAAAGACAAAAGAGCATATAATAAAACAAATGAAACATTGAGAAAAGATGAAGTGAAAGAAAAGAGTGAAGAAGTCAAGCAGGATGAAATCATGAAAGAAAAGGAAGATAAATCTAATGATACACCCAAGGCCAATGAAGAGACATCTTCACAAAACCAACTGGTGGACTCAGAATATAAACAACAAGATGCCTCATCTTCTCAAAAATCACCTACAAAATCCATCCAATCTCAAGGTTTACAAATGGTAGTACACCAAACTTCCTCCTAGCCGAAGAAAAAGAAGAAGAAATTATTGAAGAAAGATATCTTGGCGGTCAAAATTGATGAGGTAATTGAGATACCCAAGTGGGATGTATCCACTTTAGATACAGAAGCACTTCAAAAGTTTGGAGTGATGTATCAGAGAAAAGCAATTCAAGAGAAAATGAAAAAGGCACATAGGGAAGCCCAAGCACTTGTTAAAGCAAGGGACATTCTACATCAACTTGTTCCAGATATTAAAATTGAAGATAGTATATTAGTCATGGAACAAATAGAAATTCTTACCAATGCCATCACAAATCAAAATGTTGATGCAGAGAAGGCAATGGAAGAACATACATAGATGAAGTATTAACACAAACTAGTTGAGAAGATCAACCAGGAAGTGGCAGAGAACAAGGTAAAGCTCTCTTAACTAGCAAATGAATTAGAACCTATGATTTCTGAAGCTATTACCTTAGTTCAAAAATTGTGCACACTAGAAAATTTCACAAAAGAAAATAGTGAAAAGCTGTCACAACTAGATTCAGATCTAACAACAAGTGCAATAAGTTTAACCTCTGATGCAAACACAATAAAGATGCATCATGAAAAGATCACAGAGGTAAACAAATTGAGACAAGAAATATGGGATGCAGAGACATAATTCCAAAATGAGGTTACAGAGCTACAAGCTCACATATTTCCAAACCTCACCACTTTGCAACAACATATCACAGATGCGCAAAATCTGATCTCAACCCCAAAGATGTCAGTGGTAGAAAACATATATGACATGTATGTGAGGATATCACTTGAGGATATGGCTCTTGAGAATTTAAAGTTGAAATGGGAGAAAATGATGGAGGAAATCAAAGCCTCACACTCACATTTTTGAAAAGTTGTAAGTACCTTTGCCCTCATTATCAAAAAAGGAGGAATGTATACATATATACAAATATAATTTAGTATAAAAAGGAGGAATGTATACATATGTACAACATATGTACAAAATACTATATGAGGATATGTATAATGAATGTATAGAAATAATAGATATGTACATAAACTTACACTTATCGACATATGCAAAGGGGGAGTCATTTCATGACTAATGACTAAGGAAGAAGTATACATAGGTGTACATACTAATACATCTAAGTATGTTGCACATACTAGTTTTTGATACTAATGTCAAAGGGGAAGATTGATGACATTAAGTTTTTCCATTAGTATAATTAAAGGGAAAAACATGATAAAGGTCGTCAGTATAAGCATAACCGGTGAACAACAAGCATACCCGACGAGATGAAAATACCTATCATAAAAATGCTAAGTATAGGCTTGCCCGATGAACATTGACAAGAGTCAAATCAACGACAAGCATTATCGATAATACAATTTTGAGAACATCACTGACGGAGCAAAAAAGGCATACCCAATGAACAGTTCAATTAAGGGACACTGACAGAGTACAAAACTAACAGAACTGACAGAACAACCTGACCATTAGAACCGACAGTCAGTTACAGAACCCACAAAAAGTGGATCTGACTTTACACATCAGATAAAACATTGTAATTCTATTTATAGATTTTTTATTTGTTTTAAATCTTTACTTGAGGGTCGAGCAAGCAAATTGTGAATGTTTTAAAGCATCCTAATCGATCTAAAACATATCTAACTAAAGATCGAGGTCAATTTGTAAACCTTGGATCTAGAGTTAATTTGTAAAGCGCGAATCAAGAATAGAGATAGAAACTAGTATAAATAGATGTTCAATCATTTGTAATGGATGTGAATTGTAATATTTTGACAAATGATAGTATCCATGGAGAGAATCTAAGCAGTAGAAGAGAAATCATGCAAATTACAAAAATAGATCAAATCATTTATCAAGAACACAGAAAGGCTACCGAAGAGCAGAGACAAGGTATCACTCAATCACTCAAGGTGATTACATTTAAATTGTAAGCTTTACAGGATCCGTTATAAGCAATTAGAGATTGCATTCACTATCAGATCAACATTTATATTGTAGTTACATTCTAACAAGTGCATCACAACTAAAATATTTTTGTAGAAGGTGGATTTAACAGTTCTTTGATAAATCTCTTAACAGAGTGCACACCTAACGGTGTTGCTAAAGCTTCAAACGAAGTAGATCCTAACAGTTCTCCACTCTAATACTCTTAACAGGGTAGATAATTAGAAGTGATCAATTGTAAGCCTTTACCAGCTCCCTTCTTATCTACAGATAGTGAAGTTTTGTGGGTAGACATCCCCACCACAGTTTTTACTTCCTACTAGGAGTTTTCTGTGATATCATATCATGTGTTATGTGTTATTTGTTTTCATGAATGTTTCTTGAATGTTTACACAGGTAAAGAACTTATATTATGATTTCACATACATATAGAAAGATGGACAGATAGATAGGAATATAGAAATCTGATGACTCAAAGGTTAATGGGCCAACCACATAAAAATTTTTAGAGGTAATGATTCACCCCTCCCCTCTCAGTACATCATTCCAATAATTCCAACACTAGGACCAATTGTGTATTTTTAGGGCCTTCATCCACTTGGTTTTCTCCCATCGCTTTGCATAGTGCATTTCCTCTTACCAGCTTAGTGGGCTTGATTTCTATGTTGTATTCCTGAGTCTTAGCCACCCACACTCCTCTATTATTACATCCCACGTCCTACTAAGTCAATATGATTTTTACTGCAATGTCAGGCACATATACAAGAGAGTGAGAGTGTAAAATGTAGAATCTAAAATTCTTTAAAGCTTTTACTACTGTGAAAGCATGTTTTTTAGTCTGAGAGTATCTTAGCTCATGATTTTTTAGAGGCATTCTTATAAAAGTGATAGGAGCTTGAACTCCTTCCTCGTTCTCCTACATGAGGATGGTTGATAGGGTGTGTTCAGAAGAATAATAATAAATTATTAAATCCTTCTTGTAATCTAAATGACATAACACCAGGGCATTGGCTATGGCATTATTGATGCTTTTGAAAGCTTGCTTACCAGAGTCATTCCATTTGAAATTTATATTTCCTTTCATCATGTCCACTACGCATTTGGTAATCTCAGAAAAATCTGGAATGAAACTCCTAAGAAAGTTTACCTGACCAAAAAATGATTTCACTCCATTTTTGTTCATAGGTAAGCTCAATTGCTAGATTGCTCTCACCCTTTATGGATCAATTCTTATGCCTTCCTGGGAAACAATGTGACCCAACAATTTCCCTTCAGTCACATAGAAAATTGACTTCTTGGGATTCAGTGAAATCTCATCCTCTCTACACCTTTGAAATACTCTCCTTAAATCATTTATATTATCCACTCTTTTTTTGGAAAACACAGTAAGATTGTCCAGATACATACCAATTATTTTTTCCTTCATATCACTGAAGAAAGATCCATACCTCTCTGAAAGGTAGCTCTAGTATTGATCAACCCAAATGGCATTCCGTGGTATGTGAAAGTGCCCCATGGAGCCGTGAAAGCCATTTTATGCTGGTCTTCTATCTGATTGTACCATGAGCAATCGTCTAACATAGACATCATCTCAAATCCGACCACAGTTTGTAATAGCTGATCCATGTTGGGAAGAGCGTAGTTATCTTTCAAAGAGGACTGATTGAGATTTTTGAAGTCTACACAGATCCTTATTTCTCTGTTCTTCTTCCTTACAGGTACTATATTTTCCACCTAGGTAGAGTGATGAATAGGGTAGATAATCCTTCCTTTAAGCATTTTATCCACTTCCCTAAATATTGCATCAAAAAATTTGGTATTGTAATTCCTTTGTTTCTGCCTGAACAAGGCAGCCTCAGATTTTAAGGGAATCTAGTGTTTGAACTTTCCATTCATAAAGATTTTCATATTTTCATAACTCTAGGTGAAAACATCTTGGTATTCTAGGAAGAGTTTCCTAGCCTCTTCCCTTTCTTCTTCAGTGCAAAATTTCCAAATATTGATCATCTTAGGGTCCTTTTTACTTCCAATATTAATTCCTTCATACTCATCAGTGGTGGGACCTCTTTCAATTCTCTTCTTCTTAACAAAAGTATCATGTCTGTTGAAGATTTTTTCAAGTGTAACTAAGTGGGGAGGGAGGATATTGCCTTGTAACTGGATGACCTCTGACTTGTCCTTCTTCTATTTTCCATGACAGTTTTCCTTATGATTGCTGGGAGCATCTTTATGGAAGTTTCCACCACTCTCCAAAATGAGGAGGAGGTTCTTATCATCTTCAAACACTTTCCAATCTTCTTCATTATCAGAAATAGATGGTCGATACACAACCTCTACTTGGTAATTCTTATCCTTGAACTCTGGGTGAGGGAGGAGTAATGAGGCTAACACTGCTAAAGAGTCCACCTTGGAATTCAATTCTCTTGGTATAGATTCAATAAAGAACGCATCCAATGCTTCTATTTCATCCCATACTCTGTTCCTATAGTTTTTTAATCTGTGATTTTTAACAGAGTATTGATTCTTGACTTGGCGCATGATTAACTCCGCGTCACCTCGAGGTCTCAAGATTTTCACACCCTTCTCTTTTGCAGAAATAATTCCTAGCAGCAAGCCTTCATACTCAACATTATTTTTGGTGTTCCCAAACTCCAATTTATAAGCCATGGGCTCACATACTCCATCCTGTGATATTAAGACCACACCTATGCAAAACCCTGATGATGCGTAACTACTGTCAAATTTGAGGGTCCAGATTTATGATGGTGTTTCCTCGATGGAAAAATGATCTTCTTCTTCCCTGAGTTCAATTTCCTCATCATGATCATCTGTAAACAACATATAATTTCCAAATTCTAATTCCTGATATAGAATTTGGGCTTTAGGGTCATTTGATTTCAGCACTGTAAACTTAGCTTTCTCTTCCGGGACCAACTTTATCTTTTTGTTACCTACTGGGATTAAAGCTTGAGACCAATCTAGCTTTATTTCCCCTCCCAGGTCTCTGCATAAACTCCTACTTAGAAACAAACTGTAACTAGCAGGTATATCAGCAACAAGTATTGTTAACAACATTTTCTTCTTAGGATGTGCTGCTAGAGCCACTTGGGCATCTTTGATTTTCCCAACCAAGGGTACTTGTTTGGAATCCATAGAGTAACACCTACCATGGGATTTAGTGAGGGTAAGTCCCAAGGCTTTAGCTACAGTCAATGACATTACATTTTCTGAGGCAGCAAAGTCTATTATGCAATTGCTTAACTTGCAACCATTAATATACAACGAAACATAGAATGGGCCGGGATTTTGGCCTGGGAAAGTAGCCAATACAGATGGCTCACCTTTCTCAATTGGGTCTACAAACATAGACTCATTTTCTATGGTAGTCATGGCATTTTGATTTACATTTTGATTCCCTCTTTACAGTAATCTACTAGCTTTTGCAATTCCATAGGATTAGATTTAAGATAGTCTATGGGGGAAATCTAAATTCTGGAACCTCTATAGATTTGAATAATGTCAAAAGAGTTTTTCTCCTTACCTGGTTGTAGAATCCTTACTCCTTGATTGGCCTCTTTAGAATGGGAGGTAGATGTCTCATTATTTTTAGGTGGACATGTTGAAGCAGGGCCTTTATCCTTCTGACTCTGGGTTAAGACTGTATAGGAGGTCCCGTCTATGGTAGCATAACATGTTGCTCCTTGTTCTGAATCTAATTCATACTCTAAATATAAGTTTTTAGAGTCGCCATGTGAGTATGAATTTGGTTCAGCTCCAGACACTCCAACATTCCATTCGTCAGTCTGATGCATTTGCCAAGCACAAGCTACATCAGGACAACTTTCTCCATCGCGACCTATAGTTAAATGGAAGGCACACACATTTCCCCTTTTAAGGGGAGCTTCTATAGCTAACCTCTATGGTGGAGTAGTCAACTGTAATGTCTTTCCATCAACATTTCTCCCTTCGTTGTTTCTTCTAGGTTGCTCTTGAAAGTTTCACTGATAGGGATTATTAAATCTAGGAAGCTACCTCTTGAAGGTGATGAATTCATTGGATAATTTTTGAATCATCCATTTGATGATGTGGTGCTAATAGTACTAGCTCTAGATTGCATTTATCCTTTCCATTTTCCCGCCGATATCATATGGTATTCTAACTCCACCGCAGTCCTTTGGACAAGGTACAAAGTGTCTAGATTTGTTCTTCTCAAATCATAACTGATGTTAGGAGGCATAGCACTTATGAAAAATGTTTTCAAATTTCCTATAGTAGGCCTATCGGCTATTGGGATATGATTTACAAGCTTGTTAAATTTAGCCACAAAATCTCTCATACTGATTGAAGGCTCTTTCTTGATGGAGGTCAATTGTGTCAATAGTGCATGTTCATCTTCACCAGTTTTAAATCTTCTTTCAAAAGAAGCTCTCATAGAAGCCCAATCTATGATA
Organism: Thuja plicata; assembly: GCA_018584345.1. Taxonomy (NCBI): domain Eukaryota; kingdom Viridiplantae; phylum Streptophyta; class Pinopsida; order Cupressales; family Cupressaceae; genus Thuja; species Thuja plicata. Next base: position 2,131,795 of record MU228515.1, on the reverse strand, counting down.
GAGGAATTGGGAAAGTGATGGAACCAATCAACATCACCTTCAAAAATAATTTCAATGAATAATCTGACGGCCACATCTTCCTCTCGCACTGCTAAAATATTAATTGAAGCAAAGAATGCATCAATGTGTTCATCTGTAGATACTTTCCCATCTCCAGAGAATTTGGGGAAATTATTTCTTGACCCTGAAGGGAGGGGATTATATGATTCCAATTGCAATGGTCCAACTACAGTGGCCCAAGGAAGTTCCATAACTACTGGAGGTAGATAGGGTGTTAGATTGACAACAGGAGGAGCAAATACTTCGTGCAAAGTAAACACTTGACAAGCGGTGGACAAAAGGGTTGGTTATTTGGGAGGTGAAGGAGGTATTATTTTTCTCTTAGTATTTCTGTTCTTTTGATGGGTTACTTCAAGTAGAGAAAAATCAAGGTTTGCAAGTCTCTCAAAAATTGGGTCCATACCACCTTCTTTCTTTACACTCCTAAGAAACCTCTTGGGCTCCAGGGCTCCAACTAGTCTTATAGTCTAGCTTCACGCTCTGCTTGGCATCATGCCCTTCTAAGATTTCTCCTTTAGATGACTTCTTCAAATGATTCATTCCTAGCTTCTTCATGCTCTAGCACTTTACTAGCATTTCTATAGTGCTCAGTGTTTCTTCTGTATTTCCAGAAAAAAGTATTCAGTGAGGAAATGAGATCCTCTTGATCGTCTTGGAAACCAAGATTCGGTTGGAGCACAGGAATTATATTTTCATGGGGAAGCACAATCTGTCCTAATGATATGCTTTTGGTATAATGACTATTCATTTCCCCAGCAGAGTTTCCAAAAATATGTTGGTAAACAGATTGTTCCTTTTGCTTTAACTCTAGAATACCCAAATATTTAAGAACTATTGAATACAACAGTTGGGAACTTGTGACTAAGTAACTAATTTACCTCTGAATTTGAAGGTACAACTCCCTTAAGTAACTGATCTTCAATGAATATTGATCCTTCCTATTCTAACAGGGGTGTGTTCTTGACCCAAGAATAGAAGAGGTAAACCAAGCTAAACCTAGATAGGAAATAACTCAGACACGATGAATTCAATTCTAAATTTAGTCAATTTCAAGACTTCATCAATCATATGACGTCTTAAAATTGGTAATGCAATAACCGATAATGAAAATGCAAATGCAAGACTTAAATATTTAATGATAAAGTGAAAATGAATCAATCTATCTCACAGGGACATCTCCCAGACTTAGAATAACACCAGATTTTCCCCTAATTAACTGTATCAAATCATAATACAAAATTCTGGTTCAACCAAAAATTGTGAATCTAATTCGAAAGAAACATTCAAATTTAATAGATAGATAAATGCAATGCAGTGGAGAAGTTAAAGAAATGGAATTCAGACATACAAATTTGATTCAGCAAAATGCTATCTTTCACACCAAAATTCAGCCAACCTTTGTATTGATTTTGGAAATAATACATATAGGGTTCTAGAGTTGGACCGTTACAAAAAGGGGTAACCAAAATGGTTCAAATTACCTAACCATAAATGATAAAAAAAAGTTTATCTATTACAATACTATCAAAATTTAGCACAAGGGTGAATCTATCTAAGCTTCGGTTTACTTCCCCTTGTCTAATTTAGCTCTATAGGCAGTGACAGCTGTAATGATCAGGATGAGAAATTCATGCCTATTGATATGGACATTAGTGTATCTGATGAGCCATCTAGAATTTTCTTTGGCTAGGCTCTTGATTTCATCGGTCCAATCCTTCAGCTCTTCCATGGCTTTAAAGATGCATCCGCTCAAATGTTGAAGTTCTGGCACCTTGTCCAAATGGGTGGAAGGCTATTCTATCAGCTTATGCACATAATCAAAAAATGATTTTTGCATACTAGCCAATCAGATCATTTCTTTTCCCTAACCGCTTGTCTATGATTTCACATGCAGAACTTGAAGGAGTTTAAAATCTTTTTTCTGCTCTTCCTTGATCTTGACATCTGTTTACTGCAACCCTGTTTTAGCTTGGATGATCATCTCGATCTTAAATTCCAAGCTTTGAAGCCATTTGATCAAAGGCTCATCTCCTTTTTGTAATATCTTGGCCTTTAGTGCCTCCTTGGTCTTCATTTTAACCACCACGTGCAACATCACTATGCATTCTTGACATCTCACTCTCTTTGATGTGAGAGTCTGCAGATTCTTGTCAATATTATTCCTCTTTGTTTCCAGCCTTAGGAGAGCATTACCCAGTTGCTCAACAACTACCAGTCCCTCAGATTTGAGCCTCTCAATCCACCTCTTGCCAATCTGCCCAAAGTGTCTAATCTCTTGCAACTTGGCTATGATGGCTTGGTTCTCTGTAGCACTAGGATCAAAATTGGTCTGGGTACTGGGAACACTTGCTATCAGAGTGATGAGCTATCTGATGAAGTTAGTTAGCTCAGCTATTTCTACTTTAAGTTGAAATTTAGAAGTCTTGAGCTCTTCAAGCTCTTCTTCTATTACCATATTAGTGGATTTCCACCAATCTACCTTGGTGTCATACTAAGCAAGCCCCATGTCAAACGACTACAACTGAAAATTGGAGGCAGTCAAATCTTTGATTCTATCTTCCTTTGTAGGCTTGGCCACCTGCATAGTGAAATGCCTTGTTTCAGGATCTCGACGCAGTGTAGACATTATCTTCACCTTCTTTTCTTTACCCACCATGATGTTGGGTTGAAAGGCTCGTGAGAGAGTATCTTTTCTAGAAGTCCCTTCCTCTGCTCTCTTCCTTTTATGCTCTAGAGTATGTTCTATCTAGGATTCAGCGCTGCTAATTTTGGAAGCAGAAACCAACTCTTCTATGAATAAATTCCTGATGATCAGAGGAGTAGCTTTAGGTCTGGAAGCAAATGGATTCACTGATGTAAGAAAGGAAGAAACTAGTCTAATGACTTGACCAACTTTTTTGTTGCTTCTCAACCATCTCATCTGATTCTGTGGATGAGTTATTTGAGGTATCTTCACCCACCTCTACTATGACAAGGGATCCTCCTCTTGGAGTATCTTGGGTCAAAGTGGCAACTTGTGTATCTATAACACTAGCTTTGACTGATTTCTCAGGTCCTGCACCTTTAGTGGACTCTTTTGTAGGCTTGGCCAGGTCTGTAGAAACTGCTTCTTCTATTGAATCAATGTCTGGAAGAAGACCCTCTCCACATGTCTTCTTTGGTTGGATTTATTTATCGGGAGGTTCATCACCTCTGCCCACTGGCTGGGTTGATCCTTTAGCCATAGTTGGGATCATTATTGAAGAAGTTGGTGCAGTGCCTGAAGTGTCTTTTTTTGGGGTTCACTGATAAGGAGGCTTCCTTTCTAACCTCTTCCTTCTTCTTTTAGTCCATTTGACCCAGTGCTCCATTCTTTTGTAGTTTCCACCCATCAAGATCTGTAAGTCATTAAAATATTGACCTAGCATAGGTTTGGAGCTTATAGGAAGGGGCTTAATCTTCTCCAAATATGTATTGTCATACATGTGATGGCCATCATCTTCTAATCCCTCCACAAAAATGTTAACTTTGAACCTTTTGATTTGTTCAATAGTTAACCTGGCATAGAACCTTTCTCTACTCTCTAAGTCATCTTTACAGTTAGCCTAGTAGTCTTCAATATCATCAACATGATGAATTGCATGAATCATTTGCAAGAAATATTTTGCATAATTTATAGGATCATACTGCGGCCTCAAGACATCATATGTCTCTACTGAAACCTCTTTGAGAATGTCTTCAAAACATTCTTTGCCTCGAACCAGGATGCACAATTATATGCTCCAATGGTCATCAGGGAATCGTAGCCCTTCTTCTTAGCATCAACACAGATCAGATTCACTTGGAGTGCCTACCTCATCACCTTGACCAGCACAATCATATCATTGGGATATCTGGGCAACTTCAAAGGGAAGTCATCAAATCCTGCAAGATGAATATATGAGAAATCCACAAATTGAATGAAAAAGCACCCAAATTGGCTGATAAAAGCCATGGCTTCAGGAGAAAATCTCCTTTCTGGGGAACCTTATAGCTCCCTGCATAGTCTCATTGTAAATACATCATTAATTCTAAGATATTCAACATAACTATTATGTAAATGTAGACAGGGGAAAAATTCATAGCTTTTAACATCATCTAAGAACTCTTCTAATCTAGGAAGCCCTGGCCAAATTTGAATTGTGGCCAATATATATAAAAGGACTGAAGACATGTAGAAATCATTTTGAAGCTTAGCTCTACTTAGGGCATTGGAGAGATTCTCGCTTACCATAAGAGCCCAATCGATGAAATGATGTTGAGAAAAAATCACCTAGACTAAGAAGAAATGGTGCTCAATGAAGTTTAGTGCGTCACTCTCACCTCAGATCCTATGGAGAAGCACCAAGATGTCTATAATCTCTGGCTTCAGATTCATGCCATATAATATTTTGGGAAACTTTCCTTTGGCATTCCTCAACTCTTGAAACTATGAATTCATTATTTCCTTCTTCCACGCTGCCTTCTTTGCTCCATATTCAGTAACCGCCTGACTATATGTCATTTTTTGAATATTCAGCCTGCTCCAGAATGCGCAGGGAGTTCTGGATAGAATCTTGATCAATGGATAGAAGCACCATGTTGTTGGGTAGGAGGATTTTCTTGGTATCTAGATTATATCGAGCTATGCACTCTTGAACAAGCTCAGGAGCTTGAATGACAACAGGAAAACCGACAGATCCTACTAACCCTCTCTCCTTTAACTTCTTAGTGACAGGGTGTATCTGGTCTACCTTCAATCTACTCTAAAAGTTCTGCATATCAAATAACTTAAAGGAGGTGTCTGTAATTTTATGCCAATCAGATGTGATTCCATTCATCTCATCGAACCCCATAAATCTTGTAGCCATGCTTCAACTGATTCTAACTTGGGAATGAAGTATATCTCTCAAAAGTGCAAGAGCAACAAACAACTATTGCTAAGAATTTCAAATTCAGACAATTCGTTAAATAGATGGTATCTCCTGTTTGGAATACTTTGTTGATTTTATAATTTTTGAATTCTTACCGTTTAATGGTCGACTTCCTGCACCACACAAATGATAGACTAAGACATTAATGAAGAAGTCCGTTATGGCATGAAATTACTTTATTTGAATTAATTACTTTTACCCCTATGGGCCATTAAGAAACATCCTTTCACTTTAGTAACCGTAACGGTAATTTTATGGAGGTAGCAGAAAATCACTTTTCTGCTTCCCTTTCGACAGAGAAATGCCTTTGGAGTGTTCTCTACTCAAAAATATGCTAAAGGAGAACTTTAGCTTATTGAGATGCTAAAATGGTATGTGATTGGTTTATTTTCTTTCCTTATACCTTGGATTACTCAAGAGATCGATTATTCTTAGAAAATCCTCCATTTTAATGGTTTGGCAGAAAACATACCCCGCAAGTCAAAATCTGCCTGTTGGAGTAGTGAAGAAGCCATTTTCCACTTTTTTGCCAATAAACTTGCATCTTGAGTTCTTCCTTGTTCAATCATTCCTTCTTCTTGAAATAGATTTGATCTAAATGCCCAAAACTTCCTTATCCCCAAGTCTCTCATTTTCAACTTTCACTGACCTCTGATACTTTAAAGTTTGTTAATTGCAGAAAACACACTCTGTAAGTGATTTTCTGCCAAGGAGAAGCTTAGAATCAATTTTATGCCAATGTTGCAAAAGGGAATGTTAAGGAAAAATACTTCAACTGCATACGAAACCAATTTTAGAATCCTTCGAAACATGGCCTTTGCCAGATTTGGGAACTCAACCTACCTAATGAAACACGATCTCAGAGACAAATTCCCTCCAGCTCACAAAAGAGAAGGCAATTTAGGGGAATGTGATGAGGGCCTCCTATCCTAAGAGGATAGATAGAATTAGACTCAGGACTTACACTAAGCTTTCAAGATCACTACTACACATTAAACATCCACTTTTTTCTAAAATATATGTAGACCAAAAGTGGGGCAATAGATGGCATCAAAATCCTTTGACCCCAAAGCCTTTTTTCAATACCATCATCAGAATGGTCATGATATTGAGAAGTGTTATTCTCTAAAACATAAGGTTCAAGACTTAATTGATTCTAATGCTTTATCTGTTGATAATTTTGATGGTAGTGGGAACAAATATGTCTCTCCTTCTAATCAAAACCTCCAATTCTATACGAATCCGCTGCCTACACATGATACTAATACCATTATTGAGCCATATTCTATAAATATTGTTTATGTTTCAAAGATGGATGATCTCAATCATATTGTTAACCATGTGGAGCATTTTCTTTTGTCTCAACCTGTATCTCCACCCTAGCCTCAATCTCAAAATACTATTCAAGTTCCTCCATCTCAATCTCAACTTCAAGTTCCACCTCAACTTAAACCAAAACCTCAATCTAAACCTTCAAAACAACCTAAGGATAAAAGACCTAGGGAACTCTCTATCACCTTTGATGATTTTGAGACTATTAAATCTCTTTATGGTCCCCTCTAAATTTATGCTAGGATTGCTAAGATACCTATGCATGCTTTTCTTATTGATCGTGCTTCCTTAGTCAATGTCATCACTGAAGAGAATATTTTTATGAATAACTTACAACATGATTATTATGATACATATGATGTGTGGATTCAAAATTGTAATGGTTTTCTCTATCCATAATTTGGTTCTATTAACTTACCTGTTGAATTTTGTGGTAAAGTTGTGGACACTACCTTCGTTGTTGTCCCTACTTCTCATCAATTTCAAGTTAAACTTGGTTTTCCTTGGTTGACTTACATGTGTGTTGTTGCTTCTCCTATCCATAAGTGTATTAAGTTCATTCATGATGAAGAAGTGAAAACAATTAATCATAGTTTATATCAACCTTCTAGGCCTAGGGATTGTGCTACCCTTGACTTATTTTGTCCTTCATTACCTAATTCATGTTCTTCTCAACCTGATAACCTTTTTCTCTCATATCAAGCCTATGAACATTGCAAGATTCTTGAGTTAAGAATCCCTCGGATAGATCTTAACTGTCATATTTTTCCTACACCTTCCATACCTCCTTTATCCATTGCTTCTAGTTTTGTTAATCAAGCTCCTAGTATCACTTTTCATCCTACTGAGAGTCTTACTAATCCTCCCATAGAACCTGTGAAGGAACTAGTTGTTGTTCCTCCTAGCTCTCAACATATTTCAAACAAGACAAAACATAACAAATTTTCCAATGAACATCATAAGAAGTGTCGGGCTCACGCTAGGGCCCATGCCTCTATTCTTTGAAGTCCTTTACCTTCTTTTGACCAACTTATGCCTGATGTGTTGGAAGAATTTAATGTTAATAATGATGTTAAGATGAATGATTATGATGATTCTATTGGCATCTTAGACTCTATTTTGATTAGGCTTGATGAAGAAGATACTCTTGATGATCCTATTGATTCTAATGATGAATATGAGACTATTTATCTTGATAGTGATTTACCTCATATGCTTTCCACACAACTGATAATTACACCTAGTATCAAACATCACAATTCTCAAGAGGATCCTTGTTTGGAACTGGCTATTATTCCTACTGTGTTGGATATAGTCCCTCTTGCAAGTTTCCCACCTTCCCTAAATGATATAAACCAAGATGGTGAGAGTAGGCAATGCGCTTGATTGGCTTGTCCTCCATGGTAGCCTTTTTATGTGTTTTACTATTGTATTGTGCTTCTCCCATAATGTGTTTTCTAAATGTTTGTTAGATTCTTTTATATGACCCTTGTTACTTTGTTGGTTCAAGGTGATAAAGGAATCAAACTTGTTGTACAATTCCTCTATATGTATCTCTATTCTTCTATATATTGTTTTCATGTTATGTTGTACCTGTGTTATTGTTCATAAATGTTTTCCTTGTGTAGTCCGCTTGGATTTGTGATGTGGTAGAACTGATTATTTTTGGTCTCCATGTTGTAGTCCAAAAAGACTCTTCTTCGTAACTCTTGTGTTTTCTTTCCTCCATTGTTATTGTGGTCCTACTTTCTTTGGGTAATGATGATAATTCATTTGCAATAATATTATATATTTATATATGCATACTATCTTATGATCATATTGACCCCACGGTAGGTAGATCTCTTCTATGTTCTCTTTATGTTTATGTGGTATTTCCTTTGATTTTTCTTTTCTTGGGGGCATCTCATAGTGGAAATGTAATCAGTGGAGTTGTTTATGTTTTTGTTAAATCCATTGCTCCTATTAAAGTGTTAGCAATGACTTTAACATTGCGGCATACGCTCTACTCACTTTTTGCACACACACACTTTCAAAATATGTTATTAAAGCTATGAACCTCAGAAAAGCAGTTATTAAAGCTACCCTTGCAGAGGAAAACCTAGCGTTGGGCCATGGTGGTCAGTTGGGAGTGCAGTCTGGTGTACCTATTCCTTGTAATAGAGATAATCAATCTCAAGGAGCTGGAAATTCTAGGAACCCTCCTAAAGTTTTGAAGGGTAACCAGAGCCATCAAGGTAAGAGATTATTTCATGGCACTAGTGGTGGTTCTCAGTCGGGGAACTATTGCAACTGGCTACGCAGTATGCACAATAGGACTGATCATTCAGTTTAGAGTTCACATCAGGATGCTAGTGGGGGCAATTTTCTTCAGTCTAGTGCACCTTCAGTTAGAGGAGGTGGTAGTAGAGGTGGTTGCTATTGTTGTGGGCAACTTGGTCACATTGCGGCCAATTGTCCCTAGCTTGCATCGCAGTGTTCGAGTCAAAGACCAGAGTAGGGTCCTATGGGACCCGCATGTTGAGTCTTTTGTGACTCAGTTTTATGTTTTGAGTTTAGAGATTCATATCTCTAACTTTGTTGTAGGCTTCTAGGAGTAAGCCTAGTTTTAGGGGAGGAGGATGTAATACCCACCTTTGAGTTTGCTTTTCAGTTTTGGTTGCTGAATTCTTTAGGCCTTTCCATGTATGTGTTGTTATTTCAGATGGTTTAGAGGATATTTATGTATCACATTTCAGTATGTTATTGATTCATTTCTTAGAGTGTTATATCTCCTATTTGCATATGATTTATGGTTATTTCATGATGTTGATGTATATTTTAAGATGTCATTTCGATTATGGTTTTATGAAAATACTGACCGTAGATTTATATGCACGTGGATCATTTATATATTTTGCATTACTGTTTGACGTGCTTGATATGGTATGGGACAGAGTCGTAGTTACTTGCTTCAGTGAGATCCACATGATAAACTAGTCTCAACCATTGTTTGCTATATTATATGCATGTATGCTGGTCTTTATGATGACAGGTTTGCAGGTACCGGGCTACGTCTTCGTTGAATTGGCAGGAGTGAGCGTGCCCTATTGCAATATCTCAATGGTAAGAGAGGGGAGATATTATTTAGGTCCAAATCCATACCCTAAACCCATATTTTGTCTTATTGATGGACACAGAATCTGATTGACTACCCTAGTGTTTGAATTCGTCAAGTGACGTGGATTCGTGAGCCTGTTTGTGTGTGTTGGGTTTCTGTTTCAGTTGATTGTTTGTTTCAGTTGATTATCTATTTAGATGAGTTTCAGGTGATTTGATGATGCTTTTAGCTTGATTTATTTAATGAATTTTCATGGTAAATATTAATGTTAATTATTGCACCTATAATAGGGTTAAAACATTGATATATGAAATATATGGCTATTTAATAATTAAATATTAATTAAATGCCTATATTTAATTAATTGATTTAATTATTAAGTCTTGATTAAAATAATTGAGATTTAATAAATATTAAATTCAATTAATTATAACTAATTGTGCATAGTTGAATTACTGAATATCATCTTAAGTTGCATGGTTAATTGATTGATTTAATTGAAATAATATCTCATGCATTTTCAATTTAACACTTTGCTTTTATATTATAAAGTTGAGTTCCTGTTGCATTCTTTAAGTGGAATTGAAAATAAAAGAATTATTATAATTAATAATTAGATAATTTATTTTCCCTTTAGGGCTTTCACTTTTTGAAAACCTAATTGCTTGGATTATCTATATCTTTGTATTGGAGGCCTTTTTGAAGGTTGTTCAATCAGGGAGAAGGAGAAATCAAGTGATTGGGATTTTGAGGAGGTTTGCTTGGAT
>MU228515.1:2075596-2114389 GCA_018584345.1 Thuja plicata | reverse complement strand
CCCCCCCGCCCCCCCCCTCCCCCCCAACATTTTAGTTTTTTTTTTTTTGTTTAAATCATTTAAATTGCTTTTTAAGTTAGTTTTAAATTTTGAAATAAAAATTAGTTAATATTTAAATTAAAATTTATTGTAATTCCTATTTGAAGTTGTTTAAATTTTTATTTTTATTTTATTTAGTTTTAATGTAATAATATTTAATTAAATTTAGTTTTAATTTAGTTTTAGTTGAGTTTAGATTAATTATAAATTATAAATTCTTTATAGAAATGATCGTTATTCTATTTGTGGTTTATGCAGAAGTGAATTTATTCCTTTAATAATGATGTCATTATTATTAAATGGGTTAGTTTTCTTTCATGTAGTGCTTGTATACGTGATTTGTTTAAATTGAAAATAATAGTATTGAAATTGAAGTTAATACAAATATATGCTCGATAATACTTTGTATTTTCATGTTTAAGGTAATTATAATTTTGATTTAGTATTTATTAGATTAGGTTAATTTATATTTGATGGAGATTATAAAGTAACTTATATAAGAGTTTCAGTTGTTTTTTTTCTTGAGGATTTAATTATAGTTGGATAGCAATATCAACTGTTATAAATTCGTCTATCATTACGTTCCTTTATTAGCTCCTTATGGGGATGTACTTTTTATGCCATGATGTGCGTGTTCTTTCTGTTGTTAACCTTATCATGTCGGGTATCTGTTAGGGTTTTGGGGATATGAACCTTCATGGTGTCTTGCGTGAATTTCCAGTATATGTGTCTTACTATGTTATGTTGGTTCATTTCTTTTCTGAACCTAGTGTGTTTTAAACTTAGGATGTGTGATCCTTGAGATTGTCTCATATGGTTAGTGAGAACCAATAGTTCCTATATGGGTAGGAACTAGTTTATGAGATCTGTGATATTATATTTGACCATGAGCTTAGGGGATGGATAGTTAGGTGCATCTTAGGGGAGTGGCTTGCAATAGGATTTCGAGGCCCAAAGAGGCTAGTCCAAGGTGACCTATTGTAAGGTGATTAATAAGTGAGAAATTAATAATAAAACTTGGGGATTGCATTAAATACAAGATTAGTTAGCATGTTGAGCGTCCGGGGTCCAGAGTGACCAGATCAGGGTAAACTCAATTAGATAATGCTTGAGGGTCCGGGGTCCATAGAGACCAGTCCCGGGTAACTCGAGTATATGACCACATGATGACACTCCCATAGCATGTAGCCTAAGTCTCCTCCAGAGGTCCTATTGTACCTTTTATGGTTGTGTCTTGGACACTTGGTTTTGGTTTCAGTATATGGTTTGCATTGGTGTTTGGATATATTATGCATGTTCTTTATCTTTGGATGGTGTACCTTTTCTTTGATCTTGGATTTTAGTTGTCTTGATCTTCCCATTCTTGTGCTTTTGCTTTAGTCTTTCTCGTTGTGATCAGAAAGCCTCTAGGATCTTCCTATGTGTTTCTTTATGATGGTTTGTATACCTTTGATTACCTTCATGTTGTATACCCGTGTGAGTGGGCCTGTTATTATCTCCTCTGCACGATGGGAGTGGACCTTTGGTTCCATGCGGTCAGGTGGTAGTGATTCTTATTACCATTGAGATCCGACAGTTGTTCTTCTTGCTTGGATGATCCTTGTTGCAGTTATATCTTCTGATTCCTTTGGAGACTGGTTCAGTTTCATGAGTTGTATATTTGTAACCATATGTGTTTATTGGTTGACATCCTTTGGAGGATGTATTGTGTTGTATTCTTCATGTTTATTTAGGAGGTTTTGATCTTATCATATCAGTTGTGATCTTTTATTAGAGTGATTACTACATACCCTACGCCATGTGCAGAGGATGTGAGTTATGAGATGTATATTATTGGATTCATTTGATGTATCTTTTGTGTTAGTTCTTTATAGTAGTTATTCATAGATTATCTTTCTTAAGTGATTCTACGTCAAGGAACCCTCGAGGATTGGTATCTGTGTATGAGTTGTTCTTATGTGCATGTCGTGTATCTTATTGCATTGCTTCCGCATCGTTATCATTATTATTTGTAAACATTTAAAAAAAAAATATCCTGTTAAATCAGTGTCAAGTTTAGGTTAGTTCTCCTGGGTTCCCTGGTGGGACATTACAGTCCTCTTGTCACACCCTTTGAGGAAAACCATTTAAATTTCCCCCCATTTGAAACCATCTCAAATCCTTTCACCTAACCAAGGCTTAATCATGGTCAATTCACTCTACCCCCTACCCTTGGGAATTTGCTATAAATACAAGCCATTTTGTAATCATAAGGGATCCTAGAAAATTCAAATGTATAACAGCATTACTATAGGCAATTTGTGAGCAATTGAGAGCATATTGAGAATTTTCATAGCAAATTGATCATTTTAAGAGCATAATCATGAGCATTTGAGTTACAAAGAACACATATCTTGAGAATTTGAGCTAGATTTAGGAATTTTTGTATCAATTTCTCATTCTAGAATTGTCCTTGAGAGAGATTAAGGCTGAGAACTCTTTCAACAAAGCTTAGTTAGAGAACCATGAGATGTCATGGATTTTAATTGTAATTCTTTAGGCTAAATTGTTATTTCTTTCCATAGAATTGTATTTAACTGTCCTAATTTCATGGTGTAAATTATCACACACAAATGACACCCACCGTGGGGCTTTAGGCCTCATTTTCCATCATTTTATCATATTTTTGTGTGTTTTGGTTCACTTTCTTGATCATTTGGTAGAAAATAGGTAAAGAGCTGCCTATGAAGATTCTGAAGCTGCCTGTGAACAGTCAAAAGCTGTGTGCAGATTTCTTCTATTTCTATTTTTTATTCTTAGGCCATGTATGAGATAAAGTTTGCCGCCTAGTTCATTAAAGGGCCGCCTGTTAACCAAAAAAGACCACCTATGATCTTTCTAGATCTACGTGCTATTACTCTTTGACCACAATTTGCACATTATGTGCCGCTTGTAGATTTTCCTTTGCTGCTTGTGGATTTTCAGAGCCGTGTGTTAACTTTTAATTGTCGCCTTTAAAGTTTTACATTCTGCTCTGTAATAGTTGAAAGCCACTTATTAGCTGTTTAAGGCCACCTAAAATTAATTGCTTCATATCAAGTTTTAATTTATTTACTCACTATTCTAACTCTATGTGTTTTTCATTCCTGCAGATGAAAAAGCATGCAAAAGTCCAGAAACCAGAACATAGAGTGACAAAGCCTAGCAAAGAGGTAAGGGAACAAACCAAGCATGATAAGAAAATACATGCATCTAACACTTTAGAAAGTTTAAAGGAAGAATAACATCTTAATGATCATTACATTAAAGTGTTTTTTTCTTATAAAACAAAATTCCCTACTCTTTGATTAATTTTCATTTTGAGTTCTTTAAGCTTGATTTTACAAAATTTGATGAAAAGAACTTAGGAATGATTGTCAATTGGATTTGCAAGTTTTTCTTCACTTTGTCTTTGTTGTGTTGACTAACTTGTTGGAGGAGCCAGAGTGGGAACGATCACCACTAGGTGAATATGCAAGAAAAAAAGCATCAAAAACCTCAAAAAAGCACCTAGCCTTTGCTAGCTACGAAAGAGGTATTTTTCACATCAAGCTTGCATTCCCTTAAATTGTGGAATTTTCCTTAAATCTAGTTTAATAGAAAAAACCCTATTATTTTCCAAATTGAAAAAACATTAGGCATATGCTCTCCACTTTGTGAAGTGGATAAAAAATCTAAACGTGTGAGTTCAATTTGGTAGAAAGAAAGGGATAAGGAATTAACCAAACACTTCAGTTTTAAGAACCCCCTTGTCAAGGGGTTGAAAAAGAATAAGCGTGTTTGAGGTGTTTTTAACAAGGACTGAAAATAGGGATATGCTCTTCAATTTCTAAGTGAATCAAACTCCCAAACTTGTTGAACTGAGTTCAATTTCTTATTTTTCTATATATGCTAGATCAAATAGAAAACTTTAGAGGGTCTGCCTCTCGAGAATTCCTTAATGAAGGCGATGAGAGGGAACAACCCAAAGTGGGATACAATCGCTTTTGCCATGATATAATCCAACCCACTATAAATAAATGTACTTTACCTTAATAAAAAAGTGAGTAAGTTGTGTGCAAGTCATCCTCACTTCCTCGAGTAGTCCTTCGGGATTGCGCAAAATCATACTTTCGTGTGTGTGGGAAGCCTGCAAGGGGGTAAAGGAACTTGACATGATTTAGAATGGAGGTGTGATTAAAATTTGTTAAAATAGTAAGCCTACCTTCTAGAGCCATTGTTAAAAGCCAAATTTGACTCTAGGTAGATTTCTTGGAAGAATTTCTTGTGTTATACTTGTAAAAACATTGAGAACATACACTTTTATTGTTGTTTTAGGGATATGGTGCAAATTTGATGTGTGTGTTGAGTTTGTACTTCATTTTCATGCAAGAATCTTCTTTAACAGGTCTGATCAAAACCATTAAACTTTTAAAATCCAAAAAATTGAAAATTTAAACTTTGATCAGCAAAGAGCCGCCTACAAACAATTATGTGTTGCCTGAAACTTTGAAACGCCACCTGGAAACTTTCATAAGCCGTGTAAGCCACTGGAAAGTACCACGTGAAAACATTGTAAAACCACCTATCAATAGGCCAACACTGCCTACAAATTACAGAGTGTTGTGTAGAGGAATTCCAGTAACTGCGTACCAAAATTTAAAGGCCACCTACACACAGGCAAGTGCCGCACAGAAACAAAGAAGGGAAAACAAGGGGCATTTCCCAAGGGTTTGGAAAGATTTTGAAATCATATTTGGATACCCTTTTGGGTGTTATTTATACCTAGTGCAACAAATAGATCATATTCCTTCAAACATTTATAATAATGAATCTATTTGAGAAACAAATCAATCCTATGGTGGAGAATAATTATCAAAATCAAGATCAAAATCTCCATGAGACTCCATACGATGAAGTAACTGAAGATAAAATATTGGAGGCATCCCAAGATCCTAGGTTTATGGAAACAATGCACATAATTTTGAAGAGGGATAAAGAAGCATATTTTTCTCAATTAGGAGCTACCCTTCCTCATAATGATGACATATCAACCTTAAAGAAGGATGAGAAAAAGAAAAAGGTACATCATATAACAAGGCATCATTAAGATCCATCTTTCCTTTTCTTTATGAACATAAGCCATTTATATCTTCATCTTCTTCAAACAAAGAGGCATTTAAGCGCAACGAATCCATCTTTGATTAAGAACAATGTCATGACCATCCTATCTTTGATCAAGAGAATGAAGAGAAGGGTACCATTCTCAAGAAAGATATAATATACAAACCTCTATCTAGAAAGGTTTCTCCCATAGCCTTTACTCCTTTCATCCTTCGTCCATCTCACAAAGCTTCACAACTATCAAAAATTCCTCCATCAAAGAGTGAACCTAATGATGATATTTTCCCCGTTGACTATGTCTACCCTCAAGGGCTACCAATAAAAGAAACCCAAGCTAACTTACATCTTTTTGCATATCGTTTCCATGCTTCAAAGATCATAGACCCTAAGCTTCCATGTGCTTCAATGCCTATTCAAAAGGATTCTCCATCATTCTTCCAAACTTTCTCCACACATATCCCAACATCTACCTTTTCCTTAGAAGTGGCTCCATGTCAAGAGAATAATCCAAAGAGCGAAGAAAGAAATATCAATAAAGATCAAGATCAATATCAAGATTCTATACAATCCCCTCCCATATTTTATGAAGGTTCCATATCCATAGAATTCGGTGATGATCCCCTTGCACCCTTTCATTTCTTCCAAGAAGATATCCTTCTACCTCAAGATCTACATACCTCTCCACTTCCCAAGCAATATCAAGATATCCCTTACACCATTTCCAATGAACATATTGAAAATCAAGAGCAAAGAACCTTCTCTACACCATCCAAAGATCCTTGTCAAGATCAAATTATCCCGTCAAGTCCTTGTCATACTCCTCCATATTCACCTCAAGAAATCATCATTCTTCTAAATCCCTTGCATGAGAATAAATCCCTTCAAAATGATGACATTAATTTTTCCATTAGTACACTTAGTGAAAAACATTGACAGAGATCATCGGTACAAGCATTACCAGTGGACTACAAGCATAACCGGCAGACAATGAGCATACTCGATAGAACAAAAAGGTCACAAGAAAATGCTAAGTATGAAATTGACCAACGAACACTAACAAGTGTTGCACTGACAAAGTGAACAGGACATCACCGACGGGTCAATAACATAACATGAAGATCATCACCGATGATACAAGTTTTGAGAACAAAACTGATAGAGCATAAAAAGCATACCCAATGAATAGTTCAAGAAAGGAACACCGACGATAAAGAAAATCGACCGTCAGAATTGGCAGTCAGTTAGAGAACCCCCAAATAGTGGATTTGAGTTTTAAACGTCATATAAAACATTGTAATTCTATTTATAGAGTTTTAATTTGTTTTAAATCATAACTTGAGGGTCAAGAAAGCTTTATGTAAATGTTTTAAAGCATCCTAATGGATCTAAAACATATCTAACTAAAGATCAAGGTCAAGTTGTAAACCTTGGATCTAGAGTTAACTTGCAAAGTGTGAATCAAGAATAGAGATAAAATCTAGTATAAATAGATGTTCAATCAATTGTGAATTATGAATTCATTATTGTTGATAGCCATGAAGAGAATCTAAGGAGTAGAAGGCAGAATTCATGAAAAGCTCAGAAACATATCACATCAGTTATCAAGAACACACAGAGGCTACCGATGAGCAGACAAAGGTATTATTCAATCATGGAAAGATGATTACTCATACATAGGAAGCTTTATTGGTTCTGTTATTAGAAATTAGAGATTGCAAACATCATCAGATCAAAGACTTATGTAGTTGCATTCTAACAAGTGCATCACATCTAAAATCCTTTTGTAGAAGGTGGACTTAACCGTTCTTTACAAATCTCTTAACAGAGTGCACACTTAACAGTGTTGCTAAAGCTTCAAATGAAGTAGATCTTAACAGGTCTCCACTGTAATACTCCTAACATGGTAGGTCATCAGAAGTGACCAATTGTAAGCCTTAACCAGCCTCTTCTTATTTGTAGATAGTGAAGTCTTGTGGGTAACAATCCCCACCGCAGTTTTTGCTTCCTAACAGGATTTTTCTGCGATATCATACCTTGTGTCATGTGTTATCTATTTTCATAAATGTTTCTTGAATGGTTACATATTAAAGAACTTATGATATGATTGCATATACATAAAGATAGATGAACAGTTAGATATGATAATTTAAAAATTGATGATTAAGGGTTAATGGGCTAACCAAGAAAAGTTTTAGAAGTACTGATTCACCCCTCCCCTCTCAGTACATTATTCCAATATAATTCCAACAATTGGTATCAGAGCTAAGTATCTTTCTTGAAAATCTTAAAGACTTAAGAGAAAAGATCAGAGCAATGGAAAAGTACATACTAGACATGACTATTGAGAATGAGCAGCTATAGATGCAGATAAACTATGAGCAGTATAAAGAGGCAAGAATCAAATTACAAAAACTTCTTGATGAAAGAAATATTATGGCAACCAGGCTGAATGAGAAAGACTACAATGAATTAGAAATACAAGATTACTTTGATATAGCAGAATCACCAATGAGCAAAGCTTCAGATGCATTAGTAGAAGAAATCACAAGTCTACAAGAGGTCAATCTACATTTGATAGATCAAATCAAGATGCTGCAAATCAGTCAAGAAACTCAGATGGTGAAAATGATTGATGTCATGAATGATGCAAGAAAAACTGAAAATAAAAGAACACTAGCCATTGATGATAGGAGGAAAATAACAGAGAAGCTACAAGAGAAAGAATCAGAGATTCAAATACTTACTGAGCACCACCATGAGGTTACCAACTAGATTATTCTTGTGAGTCAAGAAGCAAGGAAATTAAACATAGAACTCATTGAAAGAATATAGATAATTGGTGAACTAAGAAAAGAGAATGAAAAATTGAAGCATAAAATCAAAGTCCAGATTCAACACAATGAATTGATCAAGAAAGATGAAGATAGAAACAAAAGGATGGATGATTTTCTTGATAGACAGAGAAGAGTCAACAACTACACAGGATTAGGGTACAATGAGAATGGAGAATCTTTTAATCAAATAGATCAAAGGAATGCTTTCACAACCCCAAGATCCAAGAAGATGTCATGCAATCACTATGGAAAACCAGGCCACACCTCAAACATTTGCAGAAGCAAAATGAAAGGTATTTCTCAAGCACAATGTACTTTTATTGGTAATTGTTATAAATGTCAAAAGAAAGGACACAAGGCACATGAGTGCAGATCCAAAGTGAAAAATCCAAAGAGGAAAACCTACATGGAAAAGTACTATCCTACCTGCAAGATGAATGGGCATACACATGAAGAGTGCTGGAAAAGGAACAACAAGGCCTGGACACCAAAGGAAACTGATAATAGCCACAAACCAAAAAGAATAGGTAACTCATACGTTTGGGACTATAACACATGGGTAAAATACACAACATGTTGAAGGTATGGTCATATTGCTTCCAACTGTATGAGATAGTGGACCGTAAGGTCAAGAGGTTGGACCAATCCAGGTATGGCATGTTGGCATTGTCATAAGGTTGGACATGTGATAAAAGATTGCAAAGAATGACTGACAGACACAAGTACACATCCCAATGGAAATACCATTGATGACATCAAGAGAATGAGAAACAAGATGTGGGTAAAATCCACAAACACTGAAGGTGCTCGAAAAAGAAATGCAAATGGTGAAACCCCATCTAATGGATTTGGTGACATCACTACATCCAACTATATTGCACAAGTAAGTATGGAACTACATTATGACAAGTTATATTATGCATCGGTTCCATTACACATAGTTCATATTATAATATTAGCTTGAATAAAGATGCAATATATTGTTATTTGCTAAACTATTGAAAAGAAACCATTGGTTATTGGGCATAATTTGCATCGGTGAACACACACAGAAAAGTTAGCACTAATTATCGGAATGTATCAGTCATTAAACAAATTCCAAGTTACTAAGTGTAAACCGACGGACATCGATGAACCTTGAGTCAACAAAAGCTATCTTCGCAACTTTACTGACAATCATCGGTGAAGTCACCAAAGCTACTAGCTACCCTGACACTTTGCACAGACACTGAAGATGTTATGAATGCCTCTACCAATGAACTCAGTCTTTATATACCGATGAGTTGGTAAGCATTAATAACAAATTAGGGCACAAAAAGTTACAAAAGCCCGACGGGTAAACTCATTTTCGCACCCATAATTTTCGAGCAGAGCAGAGAAATTTCAAAGCAATTTGGAGAGCGACCCAGCAGGAATCGATTTGACACAAAGCATTCACATTCATAGGCAATCACAGAGAATCAATAAGTAACTACATTCATCGACCGCTCTGTTTTATTTGCGAAAAGCCCTAAATTTTTGCAACATGATGGCATCGACTTCTAGAGTTGAGAAGATTAAGGAAGACAAGAAGAAATCTTTCAAGCTTGTTAGCAGAGGCTCTTATGCTGAACCCAAATACAAGCTACACCCAGAAATAGCATCACAACCTAACGATTCCAGAGCATTCTCCAGAATACCACCTAGGGTTTTTCTAGTAGAGGATGTAAGGTCCTATATACACTGCAAGATCTCAAAAATAGGAGATCTAGACCTAGATATTGCCTACAAGGCATTATGTGATGAAGTTGGAAAGCTCAAAGAAGAGAAAAAACATTTGGAAGTAAAGGGATTCACGAATGCACTGCATTTTCCCAAAGTTTTCAAAACTGAGTGGATAAAGATTGTTCTTAGCAGATTGCACAACAAGAATCTATGGCTCAATAAGCCAAATCCAATAAAAAGGGATGTTATTCATGCCATTACTGGTTATTCTACAACCGATAAACCACAAGCTCACAAGCACCCATCCCTGGCCGAAGTGGAAAAACTGACTGGTGCTAAATCAGATAAAAGAGCACTAAAGGTCAACACCATTACCGACGTAGAGCTAAAGTTTGGAGCATGTTTTGTTGGATATAAAATATTCCAAGTGAGGAGAATGAACATCATATCAAGCACTGCTATGAGCATAGCATACAAGATCATCAAACAAGGAAAGAAGATGGATCTTGCAGAGATCCTGTTACATCAACTGGAGGAGAACATGTGCACAATAAGATCTTCAAGGACAAACACTTGTAAGTTTGGTTCCCTCATAATGTGCATATTATTTTACTTTGAAGAATACTTTCCTTCAATAGGAAAATTTTCATGGGACACAAGCGGACCCATAACCATTCAGATAGGTGAATTCATAGAATCACTAGGAACAAATTTTGATAATGTTATGCATGAGTATTTCAAAACCATTAAGGAAATGCTGCAAGCCAGAACAAGAATTCTTAAAAATCTAATAGAGGAACATAGAGAGAATATATGTTTCATGGTAGATACTGATTTCATGTACATCCAAGCAGTAGTACCTAGGAAGTCATGGCTTTCACGGTTAGAATATGAAATCAAAACAGGACAAGCTAATGAGTGCATAGAGGCACTACTGAATGAACCAGTGGACAACAAACAACTAAGATTTGGCACCTATGAAGAGGCCAAACAAAAGATTAAAACAAATCTTGTTGTCAAGAAGGCTGTAAAATAGTCAAACAGAATGGTGAAGAAACTAAAAGAGAAATTGAATATATCTTCTGAAGATGAAGAAGAAAAGGAAGGTGAAGAGGAACAAGAGGGTAAGGAGGAACTCACCGAGGGCCAGCTACTCATTGGTGATACTATATAGAAAAATGAATCAGAGGAAGAGGAGTCTAATTCACCACCTCCTCCTCCACTTAAGAAATCAAGAACGAGGAGTCAGACAACAAAGGATGCAACTCCTTCTCCCATGGTAAAAGGAAAGGTGTATAAAAGGAAACCTCACACATCAAAGGAAAAACAAACAGTTATGCAACCTATCAAAAGGAGGAAATTTGTTTAGACAAATGAGGATTTAGAGGACTCATCTATGGATGAGCCTGACACTGCAATCAAACAAACAAAGGAAACAACAAAGGAAACATCAACTACTGAAAACATTGATGAAATATGTAAGTACATTTCAGAAGCTTCATCTATTGCACAACCTAAGATTACGAAATGGTTGAAATGGGATTCTGTAGAATAGAATAAGATTGAAGATGCACTTATAGCTAAGATGTACATACACTATTATGTCCCACTTCAATTCACTACACGTGATGTACCACAAGAACTATTGATTAGATTATCTTCCAGGTTCACATTTGCACTCAATGAGGAGAAACAGATAAGAGAAAGAGTACTTGTTACTCTTATGCCTCCTGAATAAAAAAGGGAAGAAATAAATAAAATCATGGAGAAATATGAGAAAAATTTCTCACCCAAAATGAGAGCTTATAAATTTGTTGAAGAGAAGCTTATAGAGCTTGAACAAGAAACTCATGATAAATAGAGCAAGATACTCAATCCTAATAAGGAGAGCAGTCATGAGAAGGAAACCGTCACTAAAAAAGATAACTCAATTGCTGAGTTAGACAGTGAAGAAGTTCAAATAACTGGCTAGAAACAGGTTGATATTGTAGATGAAGAATGGCCTGATAACAGTGAGGAAAATCAAGTACCAGCAAGTTCAATTCACACCAGTTTAGACAATGAAGAAGTTACCAAAGAAGAGTTATCAATAAAAGGTAATTTAACTGATGATATAAATGATGAATCATGGTTAGAAAACATTGTCAATGACACCATAGGACAAGACCCTGCAGGAGAAGTACAAAAAGATGAAGACATAAATATTGCAAAGGGCTTTAGCTATTGACACTGCAAAATCAATACACCTACAAACATGAATATATTAATAGATGCTATTGATATTCAATCAAGTCAGGAAAAATCATCTAAGAAAGATGATAATATACCCAATGATATGGGTAATAATGAAAAAAAGATGCATCCAACACTCAAAAGGATACAGATACATAAATGAAAGATGCAACCAACAATTAGCAAGAAGTGTCAAATGAACAAAACAAAGAAGCTGATAACAAAATAGAGGATACACTAAGAAAGGGTGAAGAAAAAGATAAAAGTGAAGGAGTCAAGCATGAACAAGGCACAAAACTCTAAGAAGATATATCTGTTGATACACCTAAGGAAAATGAGGAGACATCTTCACCAAACCAGCCAGTGGACTCAGAACAGATACAAAAGGATGCTTCATCTTCTCGACCCTCACCTACCAAATCCACCCAATCTCAATCTTTAAAAATGGTAGTACATCAATCTTCCACCCAGCCAAAGAAGAAGAAGAAGAAAGCATTGAAGAAAGACATTTTGGCTGTTACATTGGATGAAGTAATAGAAGTCCCAAACTAGGATATTACTACTTTGGATAGTGATAAACTTCAAGAGTTTGGAGTACTATGTCAAAGGAAAGCCATTCAGAAGAAAATGATACAGGAACACAGGGAAACAATGACACTTGACAAGGTAAGAGACATTCTCCAACAATTGGTTCCTGAGGTGAAACTTGAACAAAATGCTACAGTTAAGGAGAAAATAATTGTTCTTACCGATGCAATCACTGAACAGAATATAGATGCAGAATAAGCTATGGAAGAACAAGCAGAGAAAAAGTATCAATACAAGTTAATTGATAAGATCAGCCAAGAAGTGGCAGTGAACAAGGTTAATCTCTCTGAACTAACTGATCAATTAGAGCCAATGATTGCTAAGGAAATTACCTTAGTTCAAAAGATGTGTACGCTTGAAAAGTTTATAAAGGAAAATAGTGACAAGTTAGCAGAGATAGATTCTAATGTCACAGCAAGTGCACAAATCCTAACCTCAAATGCAGACAGTATCAAGGCACATCATGACAAGGTCATTGAGGCTAACAGGCTAAGGAAAGAAATATGGGATGTTGAAACACAACTAAAAGGTGAGATTATAGAACTAAAGGCACACATCTTGCCTAATCTTACTATTCTACAACAACATATTTCTGAAGCAAGAAACCTTATTGCAACTCTAGAGATGTCTGTAGTAGACAACATCTATTATATACACGTAAGGATATCAATTGAGTACATGGCTCTAGAAATGCTGAAAGAAAAATGGGAAAAGATGATGGAGGAGATCAAGTCCTCACATTCCCACCTTTTTGACAAGATGTAAGTACCTTTTCCTTTATTATCAAAAAGGAGGAATAGAAAGGAGAAAGGAAATGTATATTGTATGTACAGGAGGAACAAATATGTAAAGATAGCTATGTACAATATATCAAAAAAAAGGGAAAGAAAAGTACATAAGGATATGTATATATACTTACACTTACCAACATATACATAGGGGGAGTCATTAAAATGACTAAGGAAGAAGTATAAATAGGTGTACATACTAATACATTCAGTATGTTGCACATATCATGTTTTTGATACTAATGTCAAAGGGGGAGATTGATGACATTAATTTTTCCATTAGTACACTTAGTGAAAAACATTGATAGAGATCATCGGTACAAGCATTACTGGAAGACTACAAGCATAAACGGCGGACAATGAGCATACCCAAAAGAACAAAAAGGTCATGAGAAAATGCTAAGTATGAAATTGACCAACGAACATTGACAAGTGTTGCACAGACGAAGTGAACATGACATCACCAACGGGTCAATAACATAACATGAAGATCATCACTGATGATACAAGTTTTGAGAACAAAACCGATGGAGTAGAAAAAACATACCCGATGAACAGTTCAAGAAAGGAACACCGACGATAAAGAAAACCAACCGTCAGAACCGAAAGTCAGTTAGAGAACCCGCAAATAGTGGATCTGAGTTTTACACGTCAGATAAAAGCATTATACTTTTATTTATAGAGTTTTAATCTATTTTAAATCATAACTTGAGGGTCAAGTAAGATTTATGTAAATGTTTTAAAGCATCCTAATGGATCTAAAACATATCTAACTAAAGATCAAGGTCAAGTTGTAAACGTTGGATCTAGAGTTAACTTGCGAAGTGTGAATCAAGAATAGAGCTAAAATCTAGTATAAACAGATGTTCAATCAATTGTGAATTATGAATTCATTATTGTTGATATCCATGAAGAGAATCTAAGGAGTAGAAGGAAGAATTCATATAAAGCTCAGAAATAGATCACATCAGTTATTAATAACACACAGAGGCTACCGACAAGCAGACAAAGGTATTATTCAATCATGGAAAGATGATTACTCATACATAGGAAGATTTATTGGATCTGTTATCAGCAATTAGAGATTGAAAACATCACCAGATCAAAGACTTATGTAGTTGCATTCTAAAAAGTGCATCAAATATAAAATCCTTTTATAGAAGGTGGAATTAATCGTTCTTTACAAATCTCTTAATAGAGTGCACACTTAACAGTGTTGCTAAAGCTTCAAACAAAGTAGATCTTAACAGGTCTCGATTGTAATAATCCTAACAGGGTAGGTCATCAGAAGTGACCAATTGTAAGCCTTAAATAGCCTCTTCTTATTTGTAGATAGTGAAGTCTTGTGGGTAACAATCCCCGCCACATTTTTTACTTCCTAACAGGAGTTTTCTGCAATATCATACCTTGTGTCATGTGTTATCTATTTTCATAAATGTTTCTTGAATGGTTACATATTAAAGAACTTATGATATGATTGCATATACATAAAGATAGATGAACAGTTAGATAAGATAATTTACAAACTGATGATTAAGGGTTAATGGGCTAACCAAGAAAATTTTTAGAAGTACTGATTCACCCCTCCCCTCTCAGTACATCATTCCAATATAATTCCAACACAAAACTCAATTGGTCTTATCAAAGTTTCTCCTATGAAAGCTACTCATGAGCCTATTGGTATAAAGATAAATCTTAAAGATGAGAACCTCAAAAATGCAGCTCATTCCAAAGATATTGATATCCCTTTCACACCTTATCTTCCACCATTCAAACACAACCATATGCCTTCACCATCCTCCAAATCCATCTTGGGTTATTATGTCCCAAAGTTCAAGTTTTCATCCCTTCCATCCATATTGTGTCTATGTATTCCTCCATCAACCATTCCTACCATCCCTAGCTCTCCATTCACTTACCCTACCATGTATCAAGATCAACGAAGGCATACATGAAGAATTTTCAAACACCCATCCATATGAACCCTCCATATTATTCCCATTCACCCACAATTCCCAAGTCTTTTGGAAGCAATTTGGATGTGCAACATAAAAATCAGAAATCCATGAATCCAAATGTGTATAAAGATCACCATGTCCCATCTAATCGACATGTGAATGAAAAGAAATTAGAAATATCCAAAAGGCCGCAAAGGTCCACCAAACAAAAAGAAAAATCAAAGAAAATGTGGGTCCAAAATCCCTCATTGAAGAAATGCATTCAA
Source organism: Thuja plicata (assembly GCA_018584345.1). Taxonomy (NCBI): domain Eukaryota; kingdom Viridiplantae; phylum Streptophyta; class Pinopsida; order Cupressales; family Cupressaceae; genus Thuja; species Thuja plicata. The sequence continues at coordinate 2,098,859 of MU228515.1, read as the reverse complement.
AATCATCGCAAAAGAAAGAAAAATCAAAGATCATGTGGATTCCCAAGTCACTTTTGAAAGACTTGCACACAAAGAAAAATCAAACTTGATATTCATGCTTCCAAAGGCTTCCATTCAATCTCCTTCCAAATAGTTTCCACTTTCCAAGTCTACTTTGGGTTCCTATATCCCAAAATTGACTATCTTAAATACATCCTTACCTCCTTCATTCATTGTTCCTCTATCATTCCACCACCCTTCAAAGTGTGTGTCAAAGTTGATCTTGCCAACATTTCCATCCACAACATACCTTCTTCTTATCCTAACATTAATTATCCAACACACACTTTCCATCTTTGCATCCCTCTTATCCAATCTATGGCATAAAACCTTCACCACCATCTACCCTTATCTTCCATATCCATCCTTTGTCATCACCTTATCAATATATTTGAGCATCCTAGCCATCTTCATGGTTTATTATAGCATATCTTTCAAAAGAACTTTTTTCAAAGATCCAGATGTTGGGGAAATTTTGAGAAATAGAAAAAAGAAAAAAATTTAAAAAAGAGAAAAGTGCCTTGATGAAAACCTAGCAATAGGCGCCTTGGTAGAAAAAAAAAAAAAAAAGTAAAGACAAATCAATCCATCCTATGGTGAAAACCACTTCTTGTGGCACCTTTGGTAAGTACCATGATGAAAACCTAGTAAACAGGCATCATGCGTAATTCCTTCCTCTTGCACTCTACGCTTGGGGGCAAGTTTCATCCATGTTATCCTCCATCTTCCATATTCTACCATTCATCTCACTTGCATCCATATTCCCTCTTTTACCTTTGGTCTTGACAAGGTTGAACATATCCATGAACATCAAGTATCTTGACACCGTTATCCTTTCCATCAATTTATTCACTTGTTGCATCCATACTACCCTATCATGATCTTGCTTCTCCCCAATCCACCTTCATTATTCCTAAGCATTATTTTCATAATCCAAAATCATCCCCTCATAACCTCCATCATCCCTTTGTTCTGATCATGCTATCTTATCCACATCTTACCCAAATTGATCCATTGGTCTTGATCGGAAATGAAGGACATAAAGTACAAAATTTGTTATCAAAAAATCCCTTGACATGTACACTCTTTTGGACCACTCACTTTCATGACATCAGGTCATTATCCTACATGTTATCTAGCCCTGCATCATTGGTTTCCATTTCTTATCCAAAAATATGTTTCACATTTCTATATCCTTTTTCCTTAGCTTGGGTAATCTTGAGGAGATGGTTCTATGGGTCACATTTGCATGCTTCATCCATCATGGCCTTTCCATCTCTAATCCATTAGCTTGCAAATCCATCCTTCATGTCCTATACCTTGCTAGACATTGGGGACAAACCAATGTGATCTTGCTTGAGAGATGGTAAAAATCTAAAAATCTCTAAAAAATTCAAAAAATAAAAAATCTCTAAAAAAAATATAAAAAAATGAAAAATCTCTAAAAAAATCCAAAAAACATTAAAAAATCCAAAAAACTTGCTTAAAGTCTCTTTGAGCTATATTGCCAAATCGTTGTTACATACTCAGTTGCATTTGCCCAAGATTTACACGGTCTCATTCTTACTTGGGGGAAAAGCATTGGATTTTGGTACCAAAACGGATTCAAAAGTGCTACATCTTGGTCACACGACAGAAGTAGATTTTCAGATTCAAAGGAGAGATATTTTGGAACCTTTGATGGATATCATTGTTCAACCCTAAACAGTTTGATCCTACATCATGATCCTTGCGTTTCATTGACTTATTTCATTAGGATTAAAAATTGACAACACCTAAATGATCAGAATGTTTGGAATTCCTATTGAAAATCTTGATACATTGCAAAACACTTGAAATTTTTGATGAGTTTTTCATTGGATTTTTTTGAGTCATGTTATTTTTAGCTAATCGATGATGTTTCGACTAGATTGGCGATGATGAAGACATGATTTTTTCTTAACTTTTGTGTGACTATTTTGAGGAAGATCCTTTAACTTATGTGAATTCATCTAAGGAAATGGTCATCAAAGAACCATTAAGGAAATTCATATAGGAAGGAGGGTTAACCTTTGTTTGTTTACGCAAAAGGATACCTTGGATATTTAGATCTTCAATATCTTAATACCAAAATCGACTTGCAACATTGAATCCGATTAAACCGATATTCATACTCCCATAGTTAGTCATTCAACTAGTGAGGGTTGTAATGGTTTCAAAAGGGGTTACCAAATGAGATGAAAGTCATATTCATATTATTATGGTCACAGTGGCACTAGTAAGGATTGTATCAACTCCTAGCTCCACAACACTCAATGATGAAAATATATATCTGTTTTCATTTCTTTTGCAAACATCAAGGACAATTAGTTGCATTGCGTTGCATTTTCATGATAGATTAGTTGCATGTTTAAAGGATTCTCCTTAGTCAAGGGGGTGGATGTTAATCATGGTTACATCATCAAATGTATGACTCATCAAATTTATCAATGCTACATCAAGGATATCATCAATATACATCTGCTCGCCTAGGGGCAACCTCACTATTTGATCAACTAAGGGAAACCTCATTCTGTCAATCACCTATACCTATATCTACACTTGACTCATATCAAATGACCCTATCTATCAGCCTCACACCACCATCTAATCAAATCCAATCCAATCCAATCCAATCAAATATCAATCAGTAGAATCATCCAATTGATCATCTAACGTCAATCATTTATCCTATCATCCATTTGCTCATCTTGAGCACATCAAATTTCCTAAGTCTAGATCTTGAGGAAGGAAAATCAATCCATTTGTTCATCTCTCTAGATCTTGAGAGAAAATTATCAGTTTATCCAATCAATCCTTCAACCTACCTATTCGATTGAAATCAATACAACATCAACCAAGTGATTATGACTAACATCAAATGATATCCAAACATCATCAACTTATCTCAAACATCAACAACATTTTCTCAATCATAGCTGTTATCATCAAATTCTCTTCATGCTAGGGCATGTTTTGTTGCCAGGATCATCATCATATCATCAAACTGGGATTCTGCATCATATATTACATCAAATCTGGGGCATTAAAAATTCAAACTTTATCAGTGAGGTATTCTGCATCAGGTTTCAAATCAAGTTCCGCATCTGGTTTCACATCAATTTCTGCATCAGGTTTCACATCAAGCTCCGCATCAGGTTTCACATCAAGTTCTGCATCAAGTTTCACATCAAGTTCTGCATCACATTTCACATCAAGTTCTGCATCCGATTTCACATCAGGATATCAATCAAATTATCAATATCAAGTTTTACATAGGTTAATCAATCAAACATCAGTATTAAATCAATGATCAGGACATCAAGTTTTCTTTGAATCAATGCGCTTCACACATCAATTCAAAGAGGGGCATTTGTAGACACCTAAAATTGACTAGGTGTTTCTTTATCATCCAAATCTGCAAATCTCAGCCAATTGCCCTAAATCTCATCAAAATGCATCAAAATGGATCAAAATAATTCAAATGGACATTTATCAAGCAAATTGGACAAAATCATTTAAAATCAAAGGATTAATTAATAATGACATCAAATAATCAAATATCAGCCTAAAAGGGATCAATCAACATTATATAATTGATTTTAATCAATTAATTGTATAGTTTTAAATCAAAAATTAAATCCAACCTATTACCCTACATGGCTAATTTAATTAATTGATGGAATTAGATAAATCCTAAATATCTTTTAACATGATTTGAGCAACCACTAGTAATTGAGAACACAAAGCACATGGATCACCCATAACTTTGAATCTCAATCACACATTTTCAGAATTGAATATCAATCCCTCAAATTATCCTCTTGTCCCACCCTTTGAAGGAAACCATTTAAATTGTCCCCCCATTTGAAACCATCTCAAAGCCTTTCACCTAACCAAGGCTTAATCATGGTCAATTCACTCTACCCCCCACCCTTGGGAATTTTCTATAAATACAAGCCATTTTGTAAGAATAAGGGATCCTAGAAAATTCAAATGCATAGAATCATTACTATAGGCAATTTGTGAGAAATTGAGAGCATATTGAGAATTTTCATAGAAAATTGATCTTTTTAGGAGCATAATCATGAGAATTTGAGTTGCAAAGCACACATATCTTGAGAATTTGAGCTAGATTTAGGAATTTTTGTATCAATTTCTCATTCTAGGATTGTCCTTAAGAGAGATTAAGGCTGAGAGCTCTTTAAACAAAGCTTAGTTAGAGAACCATGAGATGTCATGGATTTTAATTGCAATTCTTTAGGCTAAATTGTTATTTATTTCCATATAATTGTAGTTAATTGTCCTAATTTCATGAAGGTGTAAATTCTCACACATACCCTTAAGGTTGGAAGGTGTCCTTAAGACTAGATCTCTCTATGTTTTAACTTTGATCTTTTGGAGTATAATATTCCTAAGAGTAAATCCTTGATGGGTTGACTAGTGAGTAGCCACATTCATTAGGCAGTTCAAATCCATCTTTCCAGTTGCACTTTTTCCCTGTGTGATTCACAATGGGACATAGGTTCTCATTAGGAGAGGTAATCACACCCTCTCTCTCTTTCTCTTTGACTGGTGATGTCTCTCTTATCGTAATCTTGGAGTTGAGAAAGACTTGAGTTCTTGGGGTCTTGAGGATTATTTTTTCCCTTTGATTTTAATAATATTATCTTTTCTTTATGATCTCCTTTACCAAGAGTTTGCATCGAGTCCATACTCTTGCTAAAGTGGGGGCTAAATGTATCATCAGAAAATGGAAGCACTTCCATTTTGGACTGGTTTATCTCTTAGAGCAAGTGTTTTGGGGTCATGTCAAGAACCTTGAATGGGTATCTGATTTGGATCTGGATTTTTCCTTGTTCTGCCCCATTTTCCACTTCTCTCCAGCATGTTTCTGGCATCCTGATCTGCAAATTTGAGGTTCTTGACCTCAGGGTCAAGGTTGAAATTCTGGGTCAAGTTCAACCTCAAAATTGACCTAGGTCAAGGTCAACATTGAACTTGACCTAGATTGGAGTCAACCTCAACCCTGGCCTAGGGTCCAAATTTTAAGATTCCAAGGTTTCTGGATGTCGGGCTTCGGAAAGATTTAACTCCCACTTCTGCATTGGCTGTTTTGGTCTTCGAGGTAATGAATCTTGAAATTATATTTAATATAGGTCCACTTATAGGGGTATAGTTCTAATTGGAATTTAATTCTCCTATGTAGGCCTCTCTAGAGTATTGTGGCCTAGATTTGTATGTAAGGAAGTTTTCTCCTCTCATTTTCTCAAATAAGGAAGGAAAAAGCAAGAAGCAAGACTTGAAGCAAGCTAGCCATCTATTGAAGCAATTTCATCCATCCAAACTATATGCATAATCCATTTAAGAAATAATATATTCTCAAGCATTCAATCACATTCAAGCATTCAATTCATCAAGGAGATCCATTGGTAGCCATTGAAGGATTCAAGCTCTACGGAGCCCTCTTGTTGAAGATTTCTCCATCCACATCCATGCAAGCCTCTTCCTATTCCAAGATCCATTCAAGATTGGTGTTGAAGACCTACAAGAAATTGATTTGAGAATCCTCCATCCTACATTCTATTTTCTACATCCATTTTCCACATACATACTTGTAGATCCAAGGATTCGAATCCTCCAGAAGGTTTTCTATACAAGCAAGGTGAATTTTTTTATTTACTTTGTTTAATTATGTAATTTCAATTATATTTCAAGGTTAATTCCAAAACCAGGGTTTGACCAAGGAAAACCCCTCCCCCTAAAAAAAAACCATTTTTCTTGCAGATACAGGTACAGGACAATGAATTATAGAACATATTCAGATACCCTTTTTGGCCAACTCTCAGGATCTGCAAACAGATTTTCTGTCGGTGCAGTGCAGGTCGAGATTGACATTTTGGGGTAAAATTGTGCCCCCACATTTGGGTCAAGGTCAACCTGACTCAGAAAAGGAAAATATTTCTGGGTTTTCTTTGTCTCTGTGTTTCTTTTCCAGATCCTATTGCAGAACTTCCTGAAACTTAGTACAAACATCAGAAAACAACAATTTCCAGATCTGCTATATTTTGAGGTTAGTACTTGTCTTCAATTCATTTCAATTAAGGTTTTAATCAATTCTAATCCATTATATACCCCTCATCCATAATTTGGGAATGTAAGGCTTTCTTCTTTCTTCTTATTTCCGATTGATTGATGCATTTGTGCATTGGCCAATTTCTTATGGTTGATCAAAGTGGATCTTTCCTTTGTGAAATTTGGGGCTAGGAGGACCAAAAAATTTACATCACACACATCATATAACACATTATACATCATTCATCAATCAACCAACCATTTTTCCATATTACACACATTTTTTTATATATATTACATTTTCCTTTATGTATTTAGATGATACATATTTATTGATTCAATTGGGTGATTATGGACTTGATCTATTCTATCCATTACTCCTGAGTGTGGAGCTAGATGTTTATTTTCCATACCTTGGAGTTGGCTCAGATTCTAGGCTTTTACGCCTTGTATTTTGGCTCAATTTCATGGATTAGCATCTCTGCCTTTCTATTGGTGTTTGAAAAGATTGGTGTCTCTTCCTATTGATCAACATCTCAGCCTCTCTAGACTAAGACTTTTTCCTCAAAAATTTCACCATTCGTGAATTGACATAGGTGTAGATTGACATCTACACAGTGAGAATTGGTATCTCTTCCCGCTTTCATCATCTTGGCCCAGTTTGGATTTCCAATCATTTTTGAGATTTGGGTGTTGTGTGTGTGCTTTTGGGTTGGATTCCCAAGGGTCTTGGTATATCTTCTGGAACTTGTTAATTATCATTTGAGGATCATAGTTTGTGTTATGGTTTATATGCATGGATAAAAAGGGAATGAACTTGTATGGTTAATCACAGTAGGAATATTTTCTTTGGGCTTAAAAATAACATCTGTGATTTGGGTTTGAGACTGTGATTATTCTCCCTCTATTAGCCTTGAGTTATTTCTGGCTTAGCCTCTCATGGTCTGTGCACATTGTCCAAATCCTTGCTGGGCAGTCTCATGGATATGTGTTCTCCATCTCAGGTGAATGTTGGGTTGTCTAGGAACCTTTGGAAGAATTGTGAAGTCTTCTACTTGTGTACAATGGATGATCATTATATTTACCTTGGGATGTTGTTTATTTCTTTCTTATGGTTATGAAATGTACAATGTTATATGATCTTATTCTATGTATAATTTTTTAATATTAAATGCACATTTAACCCTTTTATTCCAAGGGTTCCTTGGTGAGGCATTACATATGGTATACAATCCCATGTTTATATGATGGGATCTCTTGGTATATGTTGCACGCATAGTGGATATTGTTGATGCATGAATGCAACTGTGTAGTGTTGTGAGCTAGTGGTTGGGTGTCCTTTGGGTGCCTAAGTGCGGCTCCTGAGTGTTCTTGAGGAACTGACCCTAGTGACATGAGGTGGAGGGAGAGTACCTCCCAGGCCTTGCACTTCCTAGGGATGTATGACACCCTGATGCGAGAACCTTTTCAAAGCACATTAGACCATATGGTAGGTATGTTTCTACTAGTTTTGAGTGTTTGGTGACCCTTGTGTGGTTTGAGTGTGTGAATTCCTGTGCAACCTTGGTTATGTTTCCATTTTTTATAGCTTGATAGTTGATATGTATATATCAATTCTTGATTGTTCTGGTGTTGATTTTCCTTGAGTAGCTTATTTACGTGTGTGACCCTCCTTGGGTAGAGTCACCGATTGAGTGCCTAATTATTTACTCCTTGTGGAGGGTGGTGCACTATGTATTCTAATGATTATTTCATAATGAGAAAGTCAATGAAATGATTCATCTTGGCTATATGTGGAATCTTATTTCTTGTATTTTTATACATTCTACTTGTAGAGAAATAGTTTTGTACCATTGTAACTATGTAAAGTGACATTCTTTGGTTATGCAAATTAGAAATAAATGGTATATGATAGATCATTTGGGTTAATGAATTATGTCCCCAAATTGCATGGTTTCTTATCCTTTTGAGAAAATTTATATGTTTTGGTTGTAAAGCATCTTGTGGAATTGTTCTTTTCATTGTAATAATCTAAATTTAGCATTTTGTCTTTGTGACATTGCATTGCACATTCAACATATGTTTTGAGGTTGTACTTTGGCTCTCATCTAATTGAGACCTTACATAGTGAAATTATTGAATTGAATGGAAATGAATAAATAAAATTGTATTGTGAAGGAATATGGTTTCATTTGTTAGAACTATAGTGATGCACATGATTGGGATCCTTGATGGTTCAATGTAAGGTGTGTGTGTGGGTTATTATCTAATGTTGCTGAGATGATGTATTCCTCATTACTATGTGGTAATTACTCCCTACTATTTGGCTAATATTGGTCACAATGTTTTGTGAATGTATTTCATGATTGATGATTTGTTTAATTTCTTGGTGGATCTTTCCACATGTTGTGTGGCCTAGCACCAAATTTTGGTATTTATTATTCTTGGAGTAGTCACCCAAACTTATCTATCTACCTAATTGTAACATTCATCACATTCAATTTATTATTGAAATGAGATAATTTTGGGATTTACAGTTGGATTAATATTCCCCCATTTGGGTATTTTCCTTTTTGTTTCATGGTGACTATTCTAAATGTTTGTTGTTATTGTCTTGTCTTATGTTTTGTGAATCTATCTTGTTCCATACAGACATCTGATAGTACGTACAAGGGATAAAATCATAGAGAACATAGTATAGTTTGGTTTTTTATTTTTTTAAAGATGTTAATAAGAATATCTTCTTATTTAAATTATGAGAAAATCTTATTTCTACATATAAAAGAAGTGCAAGTGGATAATGATGTATATGCATGTTAGCATTAATTGATTTAAATATGCATTGAATTGTAAATTTCCTTGGTTAGGATGGTAATAAGTTGCAAGGTGAAATTGATGAGTAAATATGCATTGTGCTTAATTAGATTAGAAATTTCATGACTTTTATGAAAATTGTTAAAGAACGAATGGTTATTTTTAGAAAAACTCATTTTGAGCATGGGTAAGAATCATGATAATTTTGTTAATGTCAATGCCTACCTTATGAGATCTTGGTTAGGCCTAAATGCTTTGCATTGGTTTTCTAGCATGTATGTCTTGTCAAGTGGCCAAGGGTGTATAACATATATGTTGTCATTTATGACAATTCTACTTTCCAATATGGTCGCTTGGAGTACAGTTTAGTTTTGAGTATCCAATCTTGAAAAATAACTAAGTCCACAAGCAGTTTCCTAGATATAGTTGCACAGTTTATCCTGGTGAACACAACATATTGTGAGTTAAGTCTTGTGCACTTATATCAAGGTAGTATGAAGTGTTGTATGAGTTTCTCAATGGTCGCTTGTATTTTGGAGTTGTATGAAGAGAGTTACATTGTATTCTTGGTATGCAAAGACAATATAATAGTAAAATAGGGTAGATGAAAGGTTGTAATTATTGAGGGAGTAACATGTGGATTCCAGCAGTGGTATTTTAGATTTAGGTCTAGTCCTATGCTATCTTGATAGATTTGTGATCACATTTTTTATTTTCTCTTGGGTTATGTTTTGGATATGTTTGGTGATGCACTTGTGAGCCAATTGAACATATTATGAGATTGGGTATATAAGTAGATATGTTTTGAGATGCAATGATGGAGAAGTTGGATTTGAATGCAATGTGATGTCAAAATAATGCAGAAAATATTGTGAGCTATAAATCAAACTACTTAAGCTTAGAAGATGCTTGTATAGTTCATGTTTTGTGATTGTAAAGAGATAGTTTTGTGTTGTAAGAGTAGTGAGCTCCTTGTATTACCTCTAACAAGGTTTGCATCCTTTAAGAAGGATTTGTACTAAATTTAATATCCAGCTCCTAATAGGGCTTGGTCTCCTAACAAGGACATTATTCTCCTAGTGCATAATTTTTGGGTACCATCCCCGCTAGGGTTCTCCCTTAACAGGGTTTCCTTGTGAACAAATCATGGTGTTATGAGTTATTTACTTTATGCTTATTTTCTCTTCATTTCAATTATTGCATGGTTAAGTTTGAATTGCTTAAACTTAATTAAAAGTGTTACAACATTGATTCACCCCCCCTCTCAGTGTTGTTTAATCCTAACAGTATGCTTATTGAGATTATTGTTTTCACCCATGATGTGATTTGGAGACCTTGTGTGTTTCCCTTCTTATCATTGTTATTCTAGATAGTTGGGTGTGACTTCTGTCAACCTATGAGTTTTGATCCATGTTGTGGGTCTTCATGACCATGTCTTATTGTTGTGCTTGCCTCTTTTAGACTATTTTTGCAGGTGTTTGAGGCACCATTGTTGTTTATTATTTCCGATGAGTGTTCTTTGGGGCCTCTAAAGTTGTGGGATCCCCATCTCTTCTTGGTTAGGCATAGTGTGGGGATGAAGAGAGTCTAATTTTCAAGTTTCCAGAGGATTGCTGGTGGTGTTGTATTCCTAGATTTAGGCTAGAAGGACATGGTATTTATTGGCGTATCTTACCATCCCAAGATTTGGTATGGATTTGAGTGTAAGATGATGTTCTCCATTTGGATTAATTTCTTCCTTGTTGAAGGTGAGACCATGGTATAGTTGGGTTAAGTGATCCTAGTTTCCAAGTTTAGTTGAGCTCTTGACATCAGAGAAATCATGTTGCTCCTTTGCTTGGTGTTTAGTTGGGATTTGAGTATCCTTTCAAGTGGAAGGAGTGCACTATTGGGCCTCTATTATATGAGTTCTATTTGTTGTGAGAGACAACCTTGTACCTTTGTATATCTTGGTACCCCTGAGTTGGATGGTAGAGAATCCTTTCTTTTTCTAATTCTCGGTTGATTTAGTGAGACTATGGTAGGACTAAAGTATGCTCTATTTGAGCATGGTGGTGATTTTCATAATTTTGGATTGATCTTGTTGTTGTTCTTGAGTTGGTGGCTTGAGATTTTTTGTGCCTAGGTCGTAGAAGAGACCTTGTGTGCTTTGTTCCATAGTTAGATGCCTTGTGATGAGGTAGAGTGGCTTGATTAAGCCTCTTTTGGCAGTGGTCATGATTAGATGTGTCTTTCCTAAAGCATATTGTGTTCTTTGTTAAAGGAATTTTTGAGAATTTTTGATGCTCTTTTGGATGTGTTGATCCTTTTAGCAGTTGTAAGGCTTGTTGTTAAGGAATTGGTTTGATTTGGCCAAACTTGTAGAGAAGTTGTAAGTTTCTATTGGATTGGTTTTTGACCTTACACTTGGTGTACTCTTTGGATTGACTTGAAATATTTGAGGAGTAGGCCTAGTATTTGAAGGGGATGATGTAGTGCCTCTCTCGTTTGTGTTCTACATGACATCCTAATGGATGTGCCTTTGTCTTGATGTATGCTTCTGTATAGTTGGATGAGATATTTAGTGATGCATTACTTTTCCTTTGGATGCTTCATGGTTTCTCCTATGCGACTAGATGAGCTGATCTTGTGATTCAGTGATCATTCCCCATGTTATTTTTTTATGTTGGCATTGTGAGATGCACCCAGTTCAATTTTTTTGTGTGCTCATTCCAAGATTACTGCTATGGTCATGATGGTATTTGGCTTATGAGATGTGGTTTATGACGTGAGTGATGCTTCCATCGATGTATGTGCTAGTGGATTTTGGATTATGATTGCATTATGATGTTAATATATGATTATCCATGTGATGTGATCAGTGGTTACTTTGTGTGATGCATTTGATTATCATACTTTATTTTGGTTACCAGTATCATTGCTGATTTTAATGTTATATTATATTATTAATAATGTTTTAATCATATCTGCATGATGATTCTTTATGGTAATATCTGGGGTATTTTTAATTTTATAATATTGGGGTTAATATGTTATGACGATTATCATTATTTTTTGTTACATTGTGCCTTATATGTTGTAGGGTATTCGTATGGAGATTTGCATTGATATATACTCATATTGCTAGAAATGATTATTTAATGTTTTCATATTTAAATAGAATGTTTAATGTAAATATAATGTTAATTTAAATAAGATATTGTTCATAATTATGTTCACACAATCGCTATGCTTTATGCCCATTGTGCTTGTACAAAGTGAGATGAAGTCAGAGTTACTCATTCAGGAGGTCCACATGATGGTGTCATTATCCTTCATTGTTTTCAATTATGATTGTTCATTTTCTTCGTCTATTTATACTATGAGAAGCCACACTTGATGTTTGTCTGTTTCAGTGAATAGGTACCAAGCACATTCTTCCTGATTATAGGTTTTGAGTGTGTCTTTATACCCAACATTGGCATAGGAGATAGTTTCTCCGGTCCTTCATTATTGAGCCAATATTGTTCCTGTATGGACGATGTAATTTTGATTATTATATTACCCCTTGATAAATTTTAGTAAATCTATATTTCATATGCATTTTGGAGAGACCAGTGACGTGTCTGTGTATTTAGAGTTCCCGTAGCTGTCACAGATGATTTAGAATTAAATGTTGATTTTTAATGTGTTTGGGGAATTAATATTTTATTGTCGTCTAATTTTTTGTAATCGAATTCCATTTAATTGGAATAGATTTGATTTAATTTGGGAAATTCAATAGTTCGTGGGAATAATTTAAGTGATTTGTTTTAATTTTCCCTTTAGGAATTTTTGGGCAAAAGTGCTTTATATTTGGAAAAAGAGTTATTTTAACTCACTTTTCAGTTTGGAGTTTGGAGAAGAATTTGGAATTCACTCCTAATTGTTTGGGTGAAATTTAGTCTTCTACTCGTTGTGATTGACTGGGTTATCAGTTTTTGGTGGGTAGCATCTCATTGGAATCGTATCACGGATACTTCCATTTGTGTGGAGCTACTTAGGGATTCAACTTGGAATTTTTTTTATTCCTCGTCTTTGGAGGTTTCTCCTCCAACTGTGAGGTAGGGCCTCTATTATTTAATTTGCTTCTTATCTTTTAAAGCTATTTATTGTTTTTAAATGCTTAGTGGGCTAAGAGTTAGTACTCCCTAACAATCTTGTATTTTTCTGTTATTTGATTAACTCGCTATGAGTAAGTGGGGTTTCGCATTTTGTGTTTTGCATTGTTATGCTGGCTATTTTTTCATGTTTATCTGGAACTAAAATTTTATTGGAATAGTGTGCCATTGGGTGCCTATGGGGAAATGGATTTTAATTCTGTATCCTTATTTGAAGTTTGATTTTTGGAAAATTTTAGGGTTGCATCATTTTGTGTGCCACCTAGAACTTGTTTTCTGCCATGTGTTGGCATGATTATTTTATTAGAGATTGAATTACTCCAAATTTGTACTGGGATTATGGAATGATAATGTATTGATGGTGTTATAGATATTTAATATCACAACCCGAACTTGCCCATTTTATGTTAAAATGATGCTTTTTGCACTTTGTTAGATTTTGCCAGAATTTGAGTATTTTGTGCTTTTGGGAATTTTGAGCCTTCCTTGTGTTCTAAAGAGTTGATTGATGGATTCCATGAGAATCCATGCTCTTGGAAAATTTTCCAATTGAGAAAATGGATATTTGGCTTAGTTTTGTATTTACTCACTTTTTCCTTTCCTTGAGGACGATGAAGTAGTTTTGGCCTCTAGTTCTTTCCTTTTTGTGCTTGCTTTGGATTTATTTGGGTTTTTGATTTATGTGTTTAGACTGCATCCTTGAACATAGATGACCTATGCCTACTTGACAATATCTTGAGAGACCCATACTCTCAGCTTGTAATTGATCGAGTGCTTCACATATTTTAATGGAAGCTTGATTTTGAGCCTTGGTGTTTTCTTGGAATTTTTAATTTATTTCATTCTTGCGAGCCTTCCTCATGTTATAATGACATTCTTGATGGATTCCATAGGAATTAATGCTCTCAAAACAATGATAGATTGAGCTATTTTTTGTTGTGTCTTTCATTTTTTTGCTTGGTTATTTGCCTTGAGTATTTTGGAGTTGAGATATCCTCCTTTCTTTCTTTTGTTGTTTCTTTTTCCCTAGTGTTGGCACTCTCTGTTCTTGAGGTTGATCTCGCATGCGATATGTGGATGTAGGGTGTTCAGATCACATCCAGACATGTAGTTGAAAAATCCTCCTATGTCAAGGTCTAAGTGACATGTGCTCTGGGTATTGAGACCAATTGAGCTTACCATGTTTTTGGTTTATGACCTTGAGATTATTTTATGGCTTTTTCCTTATTGCATTATTTTATTTATACCTCAGGCCCTCAGTTTTGTAGTAAGATGAGTTTTTTTGGTGTTTGAGTAGTGGAGTAGAGTGGCTCTTCAAGGTGGGTTGTGACACAAAGGGGTTCCAAAGTATCCCTTGGTAGAGTTCTTAATAAGTGATAACTAAATAAATGAATGATATTAAAATATAATAAAAAGAATTAAAGTGACTACCTTGTCATAGATTAAGGACGTTGATATGGTATTTCTTTGCCTTGCCATTTATTAAGGATGTTGATATGGAATAGTAACTTTCCATCTACAGATGTTGATATGGTACAGTATAGCCTTGCAATATACAGATGTTGATGTGGATTAGTAGAGCTTCCTTGTGGAGAGAAGGATTGTTTGAAGCCACATGGGCATCCATGTGCCATGTGATGACACTCCCACTCTTCAGTCTCCACACGAAACATTTGTTAGTACTAAGTAGTAACCCTAGTGTACCATGAGTATTTCTTGGTATCCACTTTGAATGTTGGTCTACATGTTGAGTTTTATCCATGTGTATTGTATTATTCATGTGTGTAATGCATTGGATCACTACATCTTTATATGATATTATGCATTTTATTGGTGTGTGTGTTAGCCACTCATTAATTGTGTGTATTTCTTGTGCTTGTGGTCGACTTACTATCTCCACAAGCATGGTAGGGTGGGCCTAAGGGTTATAAATAGTAGGGTGGCATCACACTTTAACATTGTTGGGGAATAGTGTACAAATGATGGGATTCCTCCAACTATAGGGATTTGGAGCATTGATTGCTCATTGTTTTTCCTTTAATTATTGTATCATTGATATATGTCCATGTATATGCACTGATGTTATGATCTTTAGCTTTTTTTCCTTTATGCATTCATATGATATATTTATTGATGCAATTGAGTGATTATGGCCTTGATCTATTCTATCTGGTACTCCCTGATGCGGAGCTAGATGTTTATCAGCCGAATGTTGGAGTTGACTTAGGTTCCAATATTTTATGCCTTGTATTTTGGATCAATTTCATGGATTCACATCTCCACTTGTCCATTAGATTTTTTGTAGATTGATATCTCCACCTATTGATCAACGTCTCTACCTATGGACTGATACTTTTATCTTAGAAAGTTCAGCAATCCAGAATCAACATCAACACACATCGGCATCTGCACATTGAGAATCAATGTCTCTTCTTGCTTTCGTCATCTTCACCCAATTAGCTTTCCAATCAATTTTAAGATCTAGGTGTTGTGCATGTTCTTTCAAGTTTGATTCCCAAGGGTCCTAGTATCTCTTCTGGATGTTGTTATTGATTGTATGAGAATCATAGTTTATGTTATGGTTTATATGCATGGATAGAAAGAAAATGAACTTGTATGGTTAATCACAGTAGGAACATTTTCTTTGGGCTTAAAAATAACATCTATGATTTGGGATTGAGATTGTGGTTATTATCCCTTTGTTATTTGTGAGTTCTTTTTGTCTTAGCCTCTTGTGGTCCATAGACGTTGTCTGGATCCTTGTTGGGCAGTCTTGTGGATGTGTGTTCTCCCTCCTGAGTGTACTTTGGGTTGTCTCTAGGAACCTTTGGAAGAATTTTGAAGTCTTCCACTTGTGATCCCAATGTTTACCTTGGAATGTTGTTTATTGCTTTGTTATGGTTATGAAATTCACAATGTTATATGATGTTTATTCTATGTATAAAAAACATTATTTAGTGCATATTTAACCCTTTTGTTCCAAGGTCTCCTTGGCAGGGCACTAAAATATTAGTAAAGTCATTGCGTTAAAGTGATAGGTCATTTTTAAGTGTCTACATTTTTTCCCTCTTTGATACAATGCCTTTTGAAGTGTTTTTTCAAAGAATAATTAGATAAATCATGCCCCAATATGCCCCTTGTGAAAAATCATTATTAACTAGGCACTATGTGTTAGTAATAACTGAGAGGGGGGGGGGGGGGAANCTGAGAGGGGGGGGGGGGTGAATCTATGGCCTCAAAAATTTATCCTTTAACCACCAATAAATAAATCTCAGATTATTATGTCCCTACAAGATGTATGCCATGAAATACTAATAATGATTAACTGTTTGTCAGTTTCCTTTGTCAATCCTTATTCTTTCTTGATTACCGATAAGTAGTATAACTATTTACCAAAATCGAGTAAATAAGCATAGTATACCGATCAATCCAGAGTTAGCTATGTAAGATTCAAGACAGTAAATAAATGAATCATACACACATAGCACATGAATTTTAATGTGGAAACCCCATTAAGGGAAATACCACTGGGACCAGTACCCCAAATTTTCACTCTTCTGAAGTGAGCCCTGTTAGGAGCCAACCCTATTAAAGGTTACAAACACACTGTTAAGTGTGACCTTGTTAGAAGATTTTATACATAGAGGTTATCAATTAGTATTGGGAATCTATTGCTACCATCCTTGAATCAGCCTCTTTCTTAGACTGTCAATAGGTATCAAGCAAGTCCAATGCTACTTTCATGAATCAACCTTTTTGGCACTCCTTGAGATGTACCTCAATATATAGAAGACTGTTAAGTCCTACTCAGTTAAGAGACTTGATGCTTCAATGGTTAAACTGAAAAATTATGACCTGTTCATATTGCAACTTTGAATTGTAGATTTTCAGATCCATTTAAGTACATTACGTCTCTGACTAATGTATCAATTCAATCCTTGCGCTCCATACTTTCTGCTCTGTGATGCTATGCTCACTGTTCGTCGGTGTCTGAAAAATTCCTTAGCTCTTCCTTCAGATTGCTTGATCAGTACTAAATGAATTTGTTCTTCATTAGTTTCTCTTTAGCATCCTCTTTTTATTCACTCCCCTTAATCCCATTTGTAAATAAATTAAGCTTGTCTCTTATATAGACATAATATTCATTGTTTCTTGATTCTTGATTCTTGGCGTGATAAATAATCCAACCAATTAGATTTAAAGCATAACTCCTGATTTGTCTTGTAGATATCTTCTTTCCAACTGTACAGATCATCTTTAAATCAATCACTTATTTCAGGTCGAATAAAACAAAGTAGAAAACTAGTTAAGTCTATTCTTAGCTCTGCTAGCTAGATATTTTGTCATTTTCTGAACTCTCTGTTCTGTCGGTCAACACTTCAGTTAGTCATCAATGAAAATTGACTGATCCATCGGTGAGACTCCAGTTAGCTTCATGATCTCCATCCGTCGGGCAACATTGGAATTTTACTCTTTGGGCAACTCTGCATCTTTGGTCGCCGGGCACTTTGAGTCTTTAGCTCATTGGGAAACCTTCTGACTTTGCTCGTCAGACATTCTATCATTTTTCTTCATTGGGAAACACTATGCTTTTGATCATCGAGTATCACTATGACTGTTCTTCTTTGCTTTGACCGATGGTGTGCACTTCATCAGTGTTGTTTGTCACTTAGTGAATACTTGACTTTTATGAATTGCTGAGAGCATAACCTTGGTTCCTTTGATTCTTTGAAGTCTTTGGCATTATGTACATGAACATACAGATGATATCAAGTTGACATCAATGAAAATATAGACCATTAAATGATTTAATGACCTACATTATCTTTCAACTTAACATTATCAAAAATTCAATCAGTTACATGTCATCAATCTCTCCCTTTGGCATTGATGGAAACATACTATATTATCACACTATACTATTTCTAATACAATATTAAATACAACAGTTGAGATTCATCAAACTACCAATCTTTTGTTTTGTTAACCAATAAATGTCTAACCATCGGTAAGCTCTGTTTTAGCTTAGACTTGATTTTTGCAGCTCTTTGTCTTCTGATGTGTTGTATTTTCTCCTTGTGTCAATTTCTCTCTTTTGATGTCTTTTCTCTTGTTAGAAACTCTCCCTTTGTATAATCTTTCCATACAATTTCTCTCCCTAAGGATATAATCTCTCCCTGTTGGAGTAATGTGATAATGGATAATCTCTCTCCTTGTACAAAAGGATGTGATAATATGGATAATCTCTCTCCCTTTGACAACAATGCCAAACAAATATCTCACAATCATTTCTCTCCATCCATAATATATTCCTTGAATTTCCCTTATCCATCAGCAATACAACAATATGCTCTGGTGCTCGGTGCTGATATATACCTGTCTGTATATAGATGTAGCCTTGAAGTTCATCTCTTTTCTTGCATCAACATTAATGATATTCTGATAATATGTAGGCTGATGCAACCTTCTAGTCATCTTACTGACTGGTAGACAAGGGTTTAACCCCTAGAATTTTTCTCAAGTACTCAAATGTATCCTTGGGCAGTGGCTTTGTGAAGATATCAGCTAATTGTTCTTTAGATTATACATATTCAAGTATCACCTCTTTTTCTTGAACTTGTTCTCTCAAATAATGATACTTGATGGAAATGTGTTTAGTCTTAGCATGCATGATTGGATTCTTGGAAATGTTTATTGCACTAGTGTTATCACAATAGATAATTACTGGTTCTAGGATCATCATATGCATACCTTCTAGTAACTATTTGATCCATGCAATATTTGAGCAATTTGCAGCAACAACAACATACTCTGCTTCTACAGTAGACTGAGAGATGCATCCTTTTTTTTTTCTAATCCATGTGACAAGTCTGTCACCCATAAAGAATGCTCTTCCACTCATGCTCTTCTAGTCATCAAGATTTCCAGCCCAATCAACATCGGTAAACACCTTAAGTTCAAATTTTCCTTCTCTTTTATACCATAAGCCATATTCCTCGGTATTCTTCAAATATCTTAAAATTCTTTTCACATCAGTCATATGTGATTCCCTGGGGTTAGCAGAAAATCTAGCAACAATTCCTTCTACATGTGCAATATTTGATCTAGTGTGTACAACATACATGAGTTTTCCAATCATTGATCTATACAAAGTCTGATTTACCTATGATGTCTTGTCCTCCTTTGTCAACTTACATCCAGTAGCCATTGGTGTTCCAACTGGTTTGTTATCTTCCATATTGAATATTTTCAGGACCTCTTTAATGTATTTGGACTATGTAATGAAGATACCTTCACATTGTTGCATGAGCTATATACCAAGAAAGAACTTGATTTCTCCAAACATAGACATCTCAAACTCTTTTCTCATCTCATTAGAAAATGATTTTCATAGCATATCATTGCCTCCAAATATGATGTCATCAAAAAATATTTCAGCAATCAAAGTGTTAGCATCGGTATCTTCCTTTAAATAAAGACTACTATTTTCACTAGTCCTTACAAATCCAATACTTATAAGATAGGAATGAAGTCATTCATACCAAGCTCTAGGATCTTATTTCAATCCATACAAGGCTTTATGAAGTCTACATACCATGTTTCTCTTGTCTGGATCTACAAACCCTTTTGGTTGCTCAATGTATACCTCTTCTTCAAGTATTCTATTTAGGAATGCTGACTTGACATCCATCTGGTATACCTTGAATCCTTTGAATGTAGCATAATCAAGTACTATTATTAGACCTTCTAGCCTAGAAATGGGTGCAAAGGTCTCTCCATAGTCAATACCTTCTTCTTGTGCATACCCCTTGCATACTAGTCTTGCTTTATTCCTTGTGACTACTCCATTCTCATTCAGCTTATTCCTAAATATCCATTTTGTAACGATGACATTCTTGTCAACTGGTCTTGGTACAAGTGACCATGTCTTGTTCTTCTCAATCTTCTCAATCTCATCATTCATAGCACTTATCCATTCTTCATTATCAAGTGCAACATTGACAAATTTTGGCTCAAACTCACAAATTAAACAACTTGAGTTTAAAGACTTACTTCTTGTTCTTGTACCAGCTTTCTTATCTCCTATGATCTAGATCTCTAGATGGTTCCTTCTTACATATCTTGCAAGTATAGGTAAATCTCTTTGTCTATCAGTTTGATCATCATTTTGTCCTTCATTCTGTTCTTCATCACCTTGCACATTATTTTGATCATTACCCTGACCATCGGTATTTGCAGCCTGACCATCGATGACAACATGTTGTTGCTCTAGAATTAAGTACTGTTGCTCAGGTAGAGTGTTGGGTTCTTCATAGTATTCAAACTTGTTTTAGTCTTCTGGTTCTTTTGTGCTTTCGAGCTTATTCTTTTCTGCAAATTCATCTATCTTTACATTTTCACTTTCAACAATTTTGTTAGAAGCCTTGATAAGACATTTATAAGCCTTGCTTTTGTTGGAATACCCTAGAAAGATACCTTCATCACTCTTGGCATCAAGATTTCCATTTCTATCATCCTTTAAGACATAACATTGACTACCAAAGATTTTGAAGTATGTTAAATTGGGTGTTTTACCATACCATAGCTCATAGGGTGTCTTCTTTGTGTCCTTCTTCAATTATACTATGATTAGCGTGTAGACAACAGTACTCACATCTTCCCTCCAAAATATTTTGGTGATGCCTTTCTCTATCATCAATGTTCTAGCACAATCAACTATGGATCTGTTCCTTCTCTCAGCAATCCCATTTTGCTGTGGTATTCTTGGTGTAGAAATCTGTCTTTTTATACCATGCTCATTGCAGAGGTTAGTGCATTCGTCTGATATAATCTCTCCTCCTCTATCTGGTCTCAAGCATTTTAAATCCTTACCACTTTGTTTCTCTACCATAGCCTTATACCATTTAAACATCTTGAATGCTTCAGATTTGTCTTTTAGAAACATAACTGCCATCATTCTAGAGTAATCATCAACAAAGAGAATAAAATATCTATCTCCATAATAACTCTTTGTCCTCATTGGTCCACATAGATCAATATGGAATAATTCTAGATTATCATCTAATGTATGGGTTTTACTTTTGAAACTAGACTTTGTCATCTTACCTTTTTGACAATTCTTGCACATGATGTTGTCGGGCTTTGACATCGTCGGTAAGCCTCTTAAATTTCTCCTTCTACTTATTTTTATCATGTTTTCAAAATTCACATGACACAATCTTTTGTGTCACAGCCATATGTCTTCGTTTCTAGTCATTAAGCAAGTGGTGTTAGTATCATTCAGATAGAATAAGTTACCTTTTGTCTGTTCGCCGATACCAATCAATCTTCCTGATTCATTGAAGATCTTTGGCTTCTTATTCTAAAGTGCTACTCTGTGACCTGAATTATTTAGCTAAGAAATACTTGAAAGATTATAATTCAATCCTTTTACCCAATAAGAATTTTCACATTTAATCAGGTTATTCAACATTATAGTTTCTTTACCTTCAACTAGACAAGGTGTATCATTACCCATTCTTACTGTACCACCATTATAATACTCAAAAGTGTTAAATTTTTCTTTGTTATCAGTCATGTGGTGAGTGCAGCCACTATCTATAATCCAGATGTCATTCTTGCTAACCTTAGATATGAGTGCAGATTCTACATACCTTTCATCTTCATCTGAATCATCTTTCACAGCCACAAACACCATCTTGATGTCTTCATCAGGTTCAGTGTCAGTATCTTCATCTTTACAAGCAACTAGGTAGCTGGCTTTCTTTCCTTTGTCCTTGTAGTCTCACATATCTCTTCTTTCTGATTTTTGGTAACTTCTGTATTCTTTGTTGTCACCTCTGTCAGATTTCTTCTCAAAAGATATGTCATTAACTTTGTCATCTTTTCTTCTGTTAAGACATCATGCAACAAAGTGTCTAATCTCTTTACAATTAAAGCATACAAGTGGTAACTTGCCTTTGTATTTACCTTTGCCTCTCTGCATTCTTCTAGCCATAAGTTCTTCTATTTCATCTAGATCTTCTTCTTCATTTTCACTTTCACTATCTCTTCTAGATGTGTGTCTATGACTTGATTTGCTTATTCTTATAGAAGATATAAATGCAGACTCTAAGTTTGGTAAGACACTATTATCAAATTTATTCATCTCAAATGAAATCAGTTTACCAATTAAACTATCAAGAGTAACCGTATTGTTTGCTACTGCTCTCATTTCTTGAATGGCACAAAATCTAATAGAATATACAGGTAGTAAGGTTCTTAATATTTTACTTACCACTGTCTCCCCTTCAAGTGTACCTCCAACTCCTCATATAGCATTGACTACTTCTTTGATTATTGTGTTGTAATGTGTGATGTTTTCTCCTTCTTTCATTCTGAGATCATCAAACTTTCCTCAAAGGCTTTCTACCTTGGCTCTCAGAACATTTGTATCACCTCCATGTACAAGCTTCAATTTATCCCACATCTTCTTTGTAGTTTTACAATCTTTGACATCTTCAAATTCAGCATCAAAGAGTGAGGAAGAAAGCTCTATGACCATGCAGTTGTGCTCATGCTTCTCTCTCAATTGATCTACTATTAATACTCTTGTGGGAAACACATATTTAGTATCTAGGAATTGAGTAACATCATTACCAATACCTGATAAGTGGAGTCTTATCCTGCTTTGCCATGAAGAAAAGTTGTCTTTGTTCAACTTGGGCACATCTTGTCTATTGATCTTGTGATCTTGACTTAGGTATTGAAACCTTCATCTCTACGCACACAAGCTCTGATACTAATTGTTAGTAATAACTAAGAGGGCAGGGGTGGTGAATCAGTGGCCTCAAAAATTTATTCTTTAACCACCAATCAATAAATCTTAGATTATTATGTCCCTACAAGATGCATTCCATGAAATACTAATAATGATTAACTGCATGTCGATTTTCTGTGTCAATCCTTATTCTTTCTTGGTTATCGATAAGCAGTATAACTATTTACCGAAACTCAGTAAATAAGAAGAGTATACCGATCAATCCAGAGTTAGCTATGTAAGATAAAACACAGTAAAGAAATGAATCATACACACATAACACATGAATTTTAATGTGGAAACCCTATTAAGGGAAAAACCACTGGGACCGGTACCCCAAATTTTCACTCTTCTGAAGTGAGCCCTGTTAGGAGCCAAC